>OVAP01001213.1:0-25681 GCA_900406295.1 Aurinia saxatilis | reverse complement strand
CTAATAAGAAGAGTTAGTTCTTGTTAATCCAAAGTCTTATTAACTTTAGAAAATGTGACCCACATGTTGATGTTGGTGTTTCGAAATTTTACTCCTCCAAACGGTTCATTGTGTTCATAGTTATTGTAATTGTTTGGAATTTGGATAAAAGTTAATGAATTTCACTTGCTTATTCGCATGACTTTGCATTAATGCCACTTTCCTCTTTTTCTGTAAATCACATGTTTTATTGTAATGTCGACAAAAAAAAGAAAACGAAAAGAGACACACTAGTATTACAATGTGATTATTTTGGCACTAAATAGTGCTTGAATATATGCTTGGTCATATTTCGGTTTTAGAAATTTACAATTTCAATGTAATTTAATTTTTAAGTATTTTCTTTGTAATTGAAAAAATATTATTCTCTTTGTACTATGCTCCGCAGCCACCGGTAAAATAATGAACGTATACCAAATGTAAGAACAAAAAAAAAAATTATAATTATAATGAATGTTAAGAGTATGTCCAATGGTGAGGGGTTACTATCTATTTTTAATTATTAAATTTAATATTAAATTAAGATTGAGGTTCTAAACCCCTCCAAAAAAACTCTTAAATAAGAATTTCTCTTTTACTTTTCACTTAATAAATAATAATTTTTATTTATTTTTAATACCAAAGAGGAATAAGAACCCCTCCACCACTGGACATGCTCTAAGATTCAAAAACAGTTTTGACATCTGGTATTGGTTATGATGTTTATATAAATTTCGTGTATGAAATTTAGGATGAGATTTACTTTGTGTAGATCTGTGTGAATGTAATTTAATAAATTAATACTTTTTAATAGTATTTGATATATAGAATAGAGATTCATCAATATCGATGATTGAGTCTCCTCTCTAAACTTTTTTTCTCTAACTTCTCTCTACAAAAAAATTTCCAAGCAAGTTCCTTCGTTTTTCCGGCGACCGGCGAAAGCCGCCGCCAGAACTCTTTTCTTTTCTTTTTTTGTACATATCTTGTTAATCTTTTACTCTTTCTTTTGTTTATCCCGGTTGTTTCCGTTTCGGATCTAGATCCCGGTTGGTATTCCGGTCAAAATCCGGTAACTCTACCGAGTTTGCTCGGTTTTTGTTTACCCTACTTCTCTAGAAGCTTTTCAGTATACTTGGGAAAGCTTAAATCGGATCTATCCCCTAAACCTTTTGCTTGATCTTTAATTTGAGAAAGTAAATCTTTTCCTAGCTCTATAGGATAAAGTTTTCTCACTTTAAATGCTCAAGTTTTGGTTATCTTGATTCGGATGATCATGTCACAAAAGGGCGTGACAAATACTCTGTTGAGGCTCCGTGTCAGATAGCTCCAATTTCAGTTTCAAGGAGGTTTCTGGGTTTTAGATGAAGAGAAGAAGGAGGAAGTGGGTGGCTGGAGATGAACTAACGATGATGCTTCCAGAAACACAATTTGCATTAAAGAGAATCTGCCACGTTTACCTCGATTCAGCAAAATTAGATGCAATATTAAAATGGTTTTTTTTTTGCTTAAATTGTTAGATTCTAGTTGGGCTTTATTGCTCCATTTTAGTTTGTATATTTTTTTTTATGTACTCATAGACTTACCCACTTTAATAAACTTCTAAATTGACAAAAGAAAGAAAATAAAAAGAGATTCATCAATATCAAGACAAAGATTTTAGAGATTTATATGTATCTTTTAGTATAATTGTACCTGCCATGAACAAACAAACATGACACAAGTTTCAGCTAAAGCTTTAAATTGTCTTTTTAATTCAATTTAATTTTAATATTAAATGATAATATTTGAATTATATACTATTTATTGTTATTTGAATTTTATGTGAGATGATATATTATTTTCTCTTATGTATCATCTTAGTAATATCATTTCTTTTTGTTATTATGAACATTAAAACATGTGAAGTTTTGATGTGGATCCAAAAAACAAAACAAAAAATTAGTTGGTACTGGATTAGCATAATATTTTCAATCATTCAAATTGTGTATGAATGTATCAAACCCATTTTTTGCTATATGGACCAACAAGATGTGAAAAAGATTAGCGTCAAATACTAGCGGATTTGTTGTTGAGGTATAAATCAACTTTATATACAAAAAGAAAAAAAAGTTGTTATTTAGAAAAAAATTAATTCCTCTCATAATTAAAAAATTTGGTGTCTCATTCTCTTCGAGTCCAAATCGAACTATTGACAAGTTGTAACTTTTTGGTCTCTAAATATACATCAATTTTGTTTATTTGGACCTTTTCACGAATACTTGTTTCGTTTTTATTCGAGTTTTATATGCCTATTTAACAAAAAGAGGAAAAGGAAAGAAACACAAATGAATATATTGGATTTGGTTCTCACATGCAGAAATTGTCAACGGTTCAACATATTTATTCAACTAACTACCAACTCATCACCAAATTTTCGTTTTTGTTGTTGTTGTTGTTGTGTCATACATAATTTTAAATCCAAAATTTTTATACTAGAAAATTGATTGAAGTGTTCATGTACCATCGGATGATTTAGATCCGGTATAGTTTCTTCTTGAGCTTTTTATTCCCTTAGAAGTCCGTTCAGTATTAAAGCCCATTAAGATTTATCAAGAACTACGAATATTGCTTAGCTTAAGTACTGTAAAGAGTTTTTTGGGATTATTATGTTCAGTTTATTGGACATCCAATTCAAAGAGCAATACAAATAATTAAAGAGATCTAATCTCCTTATCAGTTAGGTCTCTTCTCATTTCTTAGATGGGAGATATATTTGTCCATAAATTATAAATTAAATCTATCAAAATCACACCTAAATTGCAAAAATTTCGAATTTAACAGATTTTGAAATGGAACATGAATAAATTGAATAACACTAGAGTTTTTTATAATTTAAAAGAATGACTACAAATCTACAATTCAATAACACATAAATTTAAAAGTATTTTTGCAGAATACATGATTGTACTATTATAACTCTTATAGATTTTTTTAAAATATTTTCAAATTCAATAAAATTCAATCTTAAATATTTTCACATATCACACTCTTGACAATATTTTTTTTGGTCGCAATGATATTATTCAATAAATGTTAGACCAAAAGACCGTACAAGAGGATCATAGTCACTAAACCAATAGGTAAATAACAAGATGTGAGAATACAACCAAATTAACCGTTTAAACATTCTAAGTCCAAGAGATTTTGTAACCAAGACAGTCCCAAACGAAATATGTAGGAATGGTAACGGTGATCATTCGTCACACTAACAACAATGCGGAGAGCCACCTGATTTGCGGATGAAACAATACTCGTAAAAGACCAACCTTGCAACGAGCCCAATGCAAGTAGAGCCCTATTCAGCAACGCTCGAATAGATGGATAGAGTGAAAGGTGACATATAGCCTCCAGTAATTGAGGATCCGAAACCTCGAAAATGATATTCTGGATGCGTAAATCCGCTAGACTAGTGGCTGTCCATATGACACCTTCTAGGTCGGCTTCCAATTTCGTCGATGTATTAGCAAAGGCGTTTCGGCCATGGATATGAGTGTATCACTGCCATCCTTAACAATCCAACCCGCACCACCTAAGTGATCCATGTGTAGCAAAAAACTAGCGACATTACATTTAACGTACTGAGCAACAGACTTCTTCCAGCGTTGCGGTTCCCGAGTGATCCCCGGAACCTGTTCATACGCATTGACAATAATCCAATCAAGAAGATCATCCTTGGCCCGCTGTAAAATCAAGTATGCAGGCAACAAATGATGTTCAAACACCAGAGTATTGCGCGCTTTCTAAATTTGCCACAATAACCATGAAAATGTAACATCATGATCAATGTTGGGTTCGTCATTCACCAAAAAGTGGAGATTTAAAAATGTTGAATTCATTGAAAACCCATTCGGCGGAGTGTGAAGACCAGAGAGCTCCCAAATTTTCATGGCAAGTGGGCAATGAAACAACATATGACATATAGTTTCATCAGCACCCCCACATGCTGGACAAATCGGGTGAACATTCATCCCTCGAGATGTAAGTCGGGTACCTGAAAAACACTTCAAAAAAATGTTTTATTTTGAGAGCTGTCTTAACTTTCCAAATTTTATTTTAAAAAGCCTTTTTCAAAGGCAGATTGTATCCGTAAGAATTTTGTAGTCACTCTTAACAGTGTATGCAACCGACGTAGTATAACCCCAAAAATATCCATCTCTTAGATTTCTCGAAATCTTGTTTCTACGAATCCGTGCACAATCGACATCGTAAAATATTTTTTTTAATCATTTTTTTTTTCTGATAAAAGTTATATTTTTCATTAAGTGGAATTAATCACAGTTGTTGAGCTACCAAAGTTTCAAGAGAGGAAGATAGAGAGACGAATCTCAACTTCAGTTTTTTCCATTTCAAGTTTGCAAAATCTCCCCACTCCAGGTTTAGGTTCTACAAAATCCTAAATTCGAAAATCGTCTCAGAACTTTCGATTTAATCGGAGATGGCGATGGGAGATCCAACGGAGCAGAATCACTTGCCGACGAAGAAGAAGAAACCCGAAACCGAAGACGAAAAGAGGTTCGTATCTTTCAATTTCCTTCTCGAAATCTTTATTAGATTAATTTTGCTTTAGCTGGGAGTAGTGAATTTGTTCATCATTTGATGTATCTGAGAATGATTGAATTAGGAGGAAGAAGATTGTTCCTGGGAGCTTATTGAAAGCAGTAGTGAGACCTGGAGGAGGCGAGTCATGCCCCGTGGATGGTGATCAGGTGATTACTTTTGGCCATGGAAAGATGATCTAGTTTATCGAGATTGTAGACAAAGAAGCGGTGAAATTGTGATGCTTAATGTGTGTGGTTTTCATTAGGTTATTTATCACCGTACTGTACGAACGCTCGATGGTGTAGTAGTGGAATCGACGAAGTCTGAATGTGGAGGTGAGGCTGATGAACCATTTCTTACTGTGGAGTTAGTTTTAAGATATTTGTTAGGGAGGCATTGAAATGTGTTTGGTGTTTTTATCAGGGAGAGGTTTACCGGTGAGAGATGTTTTGGGGAAGAGTAAAATGATTCTTGGATTGCTCGAAGGGATTCCTACTATGCACAAGGGTGAAATTGCAATGGTAACTCAACAATTGTTTTTCCTCCAATTGTGTGTACTGAGCTCACATCTCGCCTCAAAGATTACACATTGTTTGTTCGGGGTGCTTGGTCATTTTTTATATATTTCAAAGCTGTCTCTTTACTCGGATTCATAGTGAACATGGTTCAGTTTTTTACTTGAGACACATGAAATTCAATGAATTAGTGTCCATTAGCTAATTAAGATCACTTCTTGATACTTCGCTGCTTAAGAAGTCTTTATCCTTTTTGTGTTTCAGTTCAAGATGAAACCTGAAATGCACTATGCGGAGAAGGATTGTCCTGTCTCAGCTCCAGACACTTTTCCAAAAGATGATGAGCTTCATTTTGAGATTGAATTGTTGGATTTTTCCAAAGCCAAGGTAAGATCTCATCACAAACAAAGATAAACAGTGCTTTAGTTACCTGAAAGACTTTGAAAACTTGCGTTGCACCTGTTCTCACTTTTTTTTGTTTTCTTTGTGTTAATGTCTAGATTGCAAGTGAGGATTTGGGGGTCATCAAGAAGGTAAGACCTAATTTTCCATATGCGTAGACATATCAGTTGGGTTGGGGATGATGTATTTTTTGGTGGCGTGGGTAGTGGTAGTGTATAAGCAGAAACAGAATGATACAATCCAAATCTTTCTTGTTCTTCCTGATGGCTCATACATTTTTTTCTCTGTTATATGATAGATTCTAAATGAAGGTGAGGGCTGGGAATCTCCCAGAGAACCCTATGAAGTAAAAGCCAGGTAATTTAATTTCTGATCATTCCTGCATTTTGGGTAAAACAAATCAATTAACCTTGATATCCCTTATGGGTTGAAACGTTGATTGGAGTTTCAATGTATTTTGTGGTGTATATTAGGATATCTGCTAAATCAGGTGATGGACAAGTGATTTTGCCTCACACAGAAGAACCTTATTTCTTTACTTTTGGAAAATCTGAGGTGATTGTTAAATTTATGGGGCAGTTTTAGCTTTTTACTCTGTGGATGCATATCCAGTCTGGTGGAATACGTTGCTGACTATTGCTCGTCAATTAGGTAGGTACCTAAAGGTCTTGAAATTGGAATTGGAACAATGGCTCGGAAGGAGAAGGCAGTGATATATGTTCGCAAGCAGTATTTGACTGAATCTCCTTTGATGCATATAGTGAAAGACCTTGAGGAAGTTCATTTTGAGGTTGAACTAGTTCATTTCATTCAGGTATTAAAAGATGATACTTGTACTCAACACTTCTGCTTTCTAATGTATTATTTTGCTTATTTTGGAATTGGGAGAATTGAGCGCTTGACATTGAAATTCCCGCTTTGTAGGTGCGGGACATGCTTGGGGATGGACGTCTTATTAAACGCCGAATTCGAGATGGAAAAGGCATGTTTCACTTTCTTTTAAATGGTTTATTATCCTTTTCAGGTTATGTAGGATTTGATTATTTATACATCTTGTTTGGGCATCTGCTAGAATCGGGCTCTTGTTTTCTGTATTTTTTATATCTTATGTGCTAGACTATTCTGATCTGCAACGTTTCACCAATTTATTAGGCGAGTTTCCAATGGATTGTCCTCTTCAAGACAGTCGATTAAGCCTTCACTACAAGGGCATGCTTCTCAATGAAGAGAATACTGTCTTCTATGATAGCAGGATTGACAATAATGATCAGCCGTTAGAGTTCAGTTCAGGAGAAGGACTGGTCAGTTTCTCCAACGTTATTGACGCTTTTCAGTTGAAAATATATTTATAGGGGTGACGTTGCTTAAAATTATAATGTCGTATTGGCAGGTGCCTGAGGGATTTGAGATGTGTACTCGTCTGATGCTGCCTGGGGAGACTGCTCTTGTTACATGTCCCCCTGATTACGCATATGACAAATTTCCGAGGTCATACTCTTAACTGTGTAAATCACACTGAACATGACAGCGTATAAGCTCTTCTTTGAGAAATAAACACATTTTTTATTGCTTTCTCTTATGTTAGACCCCCTGGGGTTCCTGAAGGTGCACATGTTCAGTGGGAGATTGAACTCCTTAGTTTCGAAACGCCAAGAGTAAGTTGGTCTAATGTTGATACTTACCATAGGAACTGTCAGCTGCTTCCATTTCTTACAAGGCTAGAGATTCTTGTCACAGGACTGGACTGGTTTGAACTTCCAGAACATCATGGACGAGGCAGAAAATATCAGAAGCACGGTATGGATTGAATGTTCTGCTACCTTTTGTACATGTACCACTAGATAGTTTTTTATTAGCTTTTCAAGTCTGTAATCAAGTCACACCAGATCATTGTAACTTATGGCTCTACTCCAATTTTTATTATATGTTGAACTTTAGGGTAACAGGCTTTTCAAGGAAGGAAAATTTGAGCTCGCAAAAGCGAAGTATGAAAAGGTAATAGAGTTTAAAGCGCTATAGCCAATTCCAGTATACCATTTGTTATATCGTGTCTGAGAAGTGACCCGAAACCAGGTGCTCCGGGAATTTAATCATGTAAATCCACAAGATGACGAGGAAGGAAAAATATTTAGTGACACAAGGGTGAGTTTCATCTTCTCATTAGGCGTGTAGTGATAAATATGTCTAGATTTGTTAATTTTTGTTCGCATTGAAGTGTTAACAAATTCTTGTATCCTTGGTCTTCTGATAATTGAAGAATATGTTGCATCTGAATGTTGCGGCTTGCTTGCTTAAATTGGGAGAGTGGAGGAAGTCTATAGAGACATGTAATAAGGTAACATTCACTAAACAAAATCTCTCCAGGCTTTTATTCTGTGATAATAAGTTGGGATTTCTGAGACCTTTTTGTGCATCAATTTCGAAACAGGTCCTAGAAGCAAAGCCTGGTCATGTTAAGGGTCTCTACCGCCGTGGAATGGCTTACATGGCAGGTGCAGAGTATGAAGAAGCTAGAAAGGACTTCAATATGGTACATTATGCTAAAAACTGCTTGTCATAATCCAATTCATAGATAATAACATGACTTTGTGTGGCTGTGTTTTAGATGATCAAAGTGGATAAATCATCAGAAGCCGAGGCAACAGCCGCGCTTTTGAAACTGAAGCAGAAGGAACAGGTCAGTGTTTGAAAACCATCTCTACCAGTTTCCTTTATAAAAACCGAATCAGTTATTTCAAACCCCGAACGGTAACAATAGTTCTCTGAATTGCTTACTAATCTCATCTTTTTGAACGTCACAGGAAGCAGAGAGCAAGGCTAGAAAACAGTTCAAAGGATTGTTCGACAAGAAACCGGGTGAGATAACAGAAGTCGGTTCAGAAATCAAAGAGGAGCCTAAAGCTATAGAAGAAGTAGACGAGACAAAAGATAATGATGACGAGAATAATGACGATGAAACACCGGAAGAAGAAGGAACAGCGACACTGAGCACAGAAAGGAAGATGAAATGGTCAGAGAAAGCCTGGCCGATTCTGAAGAATGTGATGCTTCAGATTGGAATCCAGCTCGGTGTTGCTCTGTTAGGAGTTTTGGTGTTCCAATTTCTCAGCACGAAATTTACATGAGGTAGAGAGACAGATATGAAACGAATCAAACGGTTTAGTAGCACTTTACACTCAGATAATATATTGTATCAGAGCTCAAATAATATCAAGACTTTAGTAATCTGTTAGGCAGATGCATCTGATTCTATATGTTTCTTTGCACCACACACACTACTCGTTCGTCTTGCTTCATGACAACCATCATTTCTGAAAATAAAAGTATATCAAATTATCAACTATCGCAAATAACAAGGGATGAATATATATATTAAACTTTGTACAACAGAGAGAGTAAATAAAGTAAGAAATTGGAAAATAATAATTTTTGAACAAACTAAAGTAACCATAGTATTTAACTATTTATTAAATAAACATAATACTAATAATTCAACCGTTTAGTCCGTGTGGAACTCGCGTTTAATCGTACACCCAAAGGATGGTTTTAAAAACGCTGATTTTGCTTCTATCGGAGATTTCTGGAGACAACAACGAAGAAAATTACTTCTAGGACTTTGTTTGTTTATTTCTTTATCAGATCCTCATTTTCTACGTTTCAAATTTTTCTTTTGTTCTAAGATTCATCTTTTTGATCTCTTGGGTTTTTCTTTTTCCTCCCCTTTTTGGTTCCACCTTCCTTCTCCGATCGATCGTTGAGTCCATCAACGTTTTTCCCGACCTGGGTTAAGAGGAATTTCTGTGAAAAACTAGATTTTAAGCATAATTTTGAAAATTTGAATTTGTTGGTTTTTGGGTTCGGTGATGGTGACACAAACTATTCGAGGTTTGTAAAGTAATATGGAAGTGGAAGAACATCAATAAAGAAGAAGATAATGACGTTTTACATTCGCCGCGAAGCTTCTAAGGTTCTTCTTCGTCGCTTTTTTTTTTCCTTTCAAATTTCTGTTCTACGATTCTTTTGAGTAATTTTGCTGATTTGCGTGATGGGACTCTTTGTTTTGTAGCTATGGAAGAGAGTATGTTCGGAATTAACGACAGAGATTGGTCTTCTCGCTGAGAATTGGAAATATCTTCTTCTTGGTCTTGTCTGTCAGGTAAAATTTCAGTTTTTCCCTGATTAACTTCAGTCTGTAATTGAATACTAGAGCTTGCGTATATATGATCCAGTGACTGAATTCGATTACATCGTATGATCAGATTCTGATTCTTACCAATTCTTTATTTTCGGTTTCTTTTTGCTTAAGTCTGGTGACACTCAAAAGTGAAAACGTAGGATACAGTAAAAGGTTATGATCATGGTTTGTTACACCTATAGTAGCTTTAGGCTTTGGGAGAAATTAAAGCACAAGACTTGAAATTACCCTTTGTTTTTTTTTTCTACTTTACCTTTATGTCTATGTCTCTTGGTTTCTTTGGGTACAGTTGTGTCTTGAATTTGTATTTAGTTTTAACATTTTTTATGGATGGTTATGTTATGTGCAGTATATTCATGGTTTAGCTGCTAGGGGTGTTCACTATATTCATCGGCCAGGACCTACACTTCAAGATCTTGGGTTTTTCGTTCTTCCGGTTTGTCTTCTAGTTGAATCATTATTCTTCAGAATACATGTCAAGTTTAAGCTCTTAATGGCTTTTCTTTTGAATTTAGGAGCTTGGTCAAGAGAGAGCCTACATTAGTGAAACTGTGTTCACTTGTGTATTTCTTTCGTTTGTCCTGGTGAGTTTCCTCAAAGGTTCTAGGATTCATGTCTGGTATTCTGATACTGCAGCCGACATATGAATCCTTTTGTTTCGCCTTAAATTTTGCAGTGGACTTTCCATCCCTTCGTTGTGAAAAGCAAGAAGATATATACTGTGTTAATATGGTGTAGAGTTCTCGCCTTTTTAGTTGTAAGCAACCTTTTGCCCTTTGCCATGTAAATGCTATCCAAAGTTGTGCTCGTCCTGAAGGTTGTTGCCAGTTATTGCCATTAACAGGGTTGTCAGTTTCTCCGTATAATAACATTTTATTCAACCCAGCTTCCTGGTCCTAACTATCACTGTCACGAGGTAAAATTGACTAAGTATCTACATCGAATGGCTTTATGTATCATTCATATTCATGTGTCCCTTGTGTTACTTATAGGGTTCTGAGCTTGCTAGGTTGCCACCCCCAAAGAGCGTTCTTGAGGTGCTCTTGATTGGTTGTGAGTTTTAACATTTTCCTTTCCCTTGACACAATTCTGATGTATGCTTCTTCTTGTTCTTACGTGGTAATTCGCTGATCTTTTCAGTTCCTCGTGGGGTGATATATGGATGTGGAGACCTGATTTTCTCGTCGCATATGATATTCACGCTAGTCTTTGTCCGCACTTACCAGAAATACGGTACTAAAAGGTACAAAATTTCTCTAAAACTGTCATAACATACTGTTAATCGATAAACGGAAGAACATTTCTTGAAGACCTTGCAAATGTCTCTCTCAGGTTCATAAAGCTGTTAGGTTGGGTCACTGCTATCTTGCAAAGCCTCTTGATTATCGCATCCCGTAAACATTACACAGTTGATGTTGTGGTTGCGTGGTATACTGTAAACTTGGTTGTGTTCTTCCTCGACAAGAAATTACCAGGTCTGATCCTTTTTACTTCAGAATTTAGTTGTAGAGATCCCAAATTCTCATTTAATTTGATGTGAAACAGAATTACCTGATCGGACAACAACAACTTCCTTGCTCCCTTTGAGCTCGAGAGACAGAAGCAAAGAAGAGAATCACAAACTCTTGAACGGCAATGGTGTAGATCCTGCAGATCGGGTATGCATCTGAGTTAGTTTTCAGTAACAATCCGATTGAGAACTTAATAAACTGATCCTAATCTGTATAATCTCCTTTTGGTGTTGCAGAGACCGAGGGCTCAAGTGAATGGCAAGACTTATGAAGACAACAACGGAGGTCACACTGATAACTCTACAAATAGCTCAGACTGAATTTAGTTTCCAGGTCTTTAATTTTGAAGTAAATTTGATTATACCATCTTAAATCCTGAAAAGAGGGGCCAAGAAAAAAGATAGGAGAGCAGTGGAGTTTGTATATTTCCAGTTTCTTGCTTCTCAAGTAACCCTATGTCTGTGTGATAGCTTTTAGGGGTTGGGTTTACGACTTAAAAAAGAATGTTTGGTCTTCAAAGTAACACGAAACAGTTTATACATATAAATATATAATCAAACCACATTTTCATCGTCTTTGCAGCAATTAAAATCGCCAATATTGTAATATTTTGTTACATTACATAGCAAGAGTAAACAAGACTAAAATAGAGAGTGTTTTGCTATCCAAACTGTTTGTAAGATGATAACCATAGTACCACACACCATCCAAAATTAAGCGAACCAGTCAACATCTAAACATCAATATTGCCACTTAAAGTCTAAGCAAATGCATTTGCTATGGGTGTGGAGATATTATAAAATAGTTGTGGGGGTGAAGTTGAACAAATAAAAACATATGAGGTTGAATTAAGGATATAAAAAAAAAAGAGATGAAAAATGTTGTTGAGGTGGGAAGAGGGAACGTGGCGTATGTCGGTATGGAATGTGGTCAAAGGCACAACCCATGCGGGCTCACATGTTTCACTTCTTCTCAGGACACAAACTCAGATTCTCACCCCATAAAATCTCTGTCTTTCCTTTTCACGTTTTCGGTGCTATGAGTAAAAACAGTTTACTCCCTTAAAATCCGACTAATCACATGTCTTAATCAAATATTTCATAACCCCCTAATCGAATATGTATAAACGAATCTCTTAACTCCATGTTTTATCTAACCAAATATATTCGTCCAGTCGAAAAATGGTATCACATTTTATATCCACTAGAAAATTTAGTGAGTGAACTACTCAACAGTTACATTTGTTTCGAGAGAATTAGTCATATATTTAAAAATCTGAAGCATCCATTGATTTAAAAGAAAAAAAAAATGTTTTATATGGATGGCATGACTTCTAATGACATAAACACAAATGTAAGATTTGTTCTTGGTATGTGTTTAGAGATGGTAAGATATATTTTGATAGTTAATCATTGAAGAGGTTAATAAAATACTCTAATGCTTCTTTGGTGTAGCATCAAATGAGAACTATTGGGTCATGCAAGACCCCTACCTATCGAATCTAATATTTTGGTTTGGACCCACTACTTTAATGCAAATGTTTATTAAAGTAATGTTGTCTTTTTTCTTTCTTTGTGGTTAACTGATAATGTTTCTTAGGATTCGATGTCACATTCTCAAAGATCATTTTGCGTTTGACGAATTGGCTAATATCCGTTGCGAAAAAGATACAAAAACACAGTAACAGAGATCATGCACATAGCACACCTATAACAGACATATATACATGATTGATATGCATGAAATGATAATGATAGTTGTTTTTAATGTCTCACAAACGACCAATCTCCACCCAATTTTCATGACTCATGATGCTCTTTCTTTCATCTTTTTGCTGGAATATCTTTTCTTCTTCTTTATATATTTTGTCTACTGAATTAATATTGTTATTGTTTGAGTGATTATGAGCAAGAGATGGTCCAATGGTATCACTTATGGGTAGTGACATCATTGTGTTTTATGAATTTCTTGATGTCTAACTTTAATTTTGGTTATTTATGTGTTTTTTTTGCAGTATCTATTATAGTTTTGGAGGACCATGTACCTTTTATTGTTTATAGAGAAAAATCACTTTTTATGAGTTATCTTATCAATCTTTTATCCTTGGTTTAAAGTTATATTATGCGAAAACGTTTGATCCAATTATGCTTGGCTACATATGAGAACAATGGATAAAGAAAGAAATAGAATAAAAACGAATCAAACTTGACAAGTGTAACACCTCTAAGATCCGATGAAAAGATAATAATAATAGAGGAATGTAGCCTTGTTTGGTAAAGCTAATATCTTGATTAAACAAATGTGAAACTACATTAAATGAACAAGCGAAACAATATTTTTTAAAAAATTAATAGCAATTAATCAAATGCGAAAATGGAAAAAATAGAAGAGAAAATGAAATCTAGTCACTAACACTAAGCTGGTGAACTGAATATATTCATGCCATTTTTCCTAGAGACTATGCCAAGAAACATAAACCTCTAGCAATGAAAAGCTTGAACACACCGGACATAATCGAAATCAACCAGCATCCATAATAGGACTTGGATTTGAAATCTGTTATGATTTTTATTACAAGTGTGAATTAGAAAACATAATACTATTAAAAAAGTCAGCGAAAGAAAAAACACTAATTTAAAAGTCAAATCTCCAACAAATGATATAATGATGAATGTTCACGCGGTTTCAACATGAATATATAAAGTGGTTATGCTTTTTTGTTTCTCCTCACCTTTTACTTTTCACCCGTTATACCAGAATTTCACAATTCACGCCATGCTTAATATTTGACTCACAAGTCACACAATTAAATTAACAAAACCAATCAATCGTACATTAGAAAATTAAGTCGGCATAATAAAATTATAAATCGTGTGAACCACATTTACATATATTTTCTCCTCCATTTTTTTTTATTTGGGTTATGTACATTTCAACAGAATCCTACATTAATTGAAATTTCAATTCAAAATTGTTAAACAAAACGAATTTCAAAAAGATTTAAAGGCGCAAAAAGTTTTGTCACAGAAAAACAACTTTGGGTGAATTAAAAAACATTTAAATATAAAAAGCCAAAAAACGTAAATAAACTCAAAACAAAAATCTCTCCTTCTTTAAGCCCTCAAGTCTGAAAACACAGAAGAAGCTTATCGGAAAAGCCGAAATCCAGAAATTGCTCTTTTACTTCAAAATCCTCCGGCGAATAAGCAATGACAGCCACCGCGTAGTTTGATTCCTCCACCGAAGTCTCCGATCAATAAAAATGGGAGCTCGTTGCTCTAAGCTCTCTTTCTGCTTATTCCATTCCAACTTCAAATCCGCTTCAGTTCTCGAATCTCCCGATCTAGGTTTGCTTTTTGTATTCTCGATTTTGGAGGTTTTTGTGTGATTTTGATTTTTGTTGCTATTTGTGGTGGATAGATAAAGGAGCGAAGAAATTGTGTTCGAGTTTTAAGGAGTTTCGATTAGAGCAGTTGAAATCTGCGACGGGAGGTTTCTCCTCCGATAACATTGTATCGGAGCACGGTGAGAAAGCTCCTAATGTTGTTTATAGAGGAAGGCTTGATGATGGACGCTTGATCGCTGTTAAACGGTTTAATCGACTCGCTTGGGCTGATCATCGACAGTTCTTGGTAAATTGAGATTTTGATTTTGAGTTTTGGTTTTTGTAGAGATTCTGAATCTTGATGAAATGGTTTGATTGTAGGATGAAGCTAAATCTGTTGGGAGCTTGAGGAGTGAGAGATTAGCGAATTTGATTGGTTGTTGTTGTGAAGGTGAAGAGAGGTTACTTGTTGCGGAGTTTATGCCTCATGAGACTCTTGCTAAGCATCTTTTCCACTGTGAGTGGTTGTAACAGTGGGTTAAATGTAGTTTTTTGTGTAGTTTTTGATTTTGAGTGGTTGTTTTGTTTTTTCAGGGGAGAATCATCCGATGAAATGGGCGATGAGGTTAAGAGTTGCGTTGTGTTTAGCGCAAGCTTTGGAGTATTGTAGTGTTAAAGGGAGAGCTTTGTATCATGATCTTAATGCTTACAGGGTTTTGTTTGACAAGGTGGAGTATTTGATTCAATCTTTCTGGAGGGGTTTGTATTCGGGTCTAACTTTTTAATTTATTTTTTTGGTTTTTTAGGATGGGAATCCGAGGTTGTCTTGCTTTGGACTGATGAAAAATAGCCGAGATGGGAAGAGTTATAGTACAAACTTGGCATTTACTCCTCCAGAGTATTTGCGAACAGGTAAGACCCCTCTCTGCTTCATGTTCATATATGTCTCTTAGGACATAACATTTCCCAAAGGGAAAACCCACTCACGAAAATATATATGTACAATTTGTGCCAGGTAGAGTGACACCAGAGAGTGTAGTATTCAGTTTTGGAACCGTGTTGCTCGACCTCATGAGTGGAAAACATATTCCACCAAGCCATGTAAGTCCTCCATTTATATAAGATATACAAAGTTTAGTTATAATGTAGAACCGTTCTCATTGTGTCCTGCGGAATAGTTCTTAATATGTATAAAATGTGCCTAAGAAACAAGCTGACTTTCTAGGTTTAGAACTTGAATTCATATGGTTGGCCCTTACTAAGATCCAAATGGCATTACTGGTCTTGATAGTTCATCATCTTTTTCCTGCCTCAAATTATTTTTTAGTGACTCTAACTTCGCTCGCATACAGGCGCTTGACCTGATCAGGGGAAAGAACTGTGCAATGTTAATGGATTCTGCTCTGGAGGGTCATTTCTCTACCGAAGATGGAACTGAGCTAGTAAGGTTAGCCACACGTTGTCTGCAGTATGAAGCTCGAGAAAGGCCAAATGTGAAATCTCTCGTCACTTCACTCGCCACACTCCAGAAAGAAGCTGATGTACCTTCATATGATCTTATGGGTATACCTCATGAAACCGAGACTGAGGAAGAGCCGCAGCTTTCTTTGACGGCATTTGGTGACGCATGCTTAAGAGTAGATCTTACGGCCATACATGAAATTCTCGAGAAGAAAGGATACAAGGATGATGAAGGAATTGCCAACGAGGTCTGAAATTAATCCTTCCTTTTGCTCACAAGTTTAAGTCCTTCTGATGCTCTGAAATATAAGAGACTTGTAATCAATATGATTATACTTTCTTCTTCTGCAGCTCTCGTTTCAAATGTGGACCAACCAGATGCAGGAATCTCTCAATTCGAAAAAGCAAGGCGACTTAGCTTTCCGTTCCAAAGATTATACAACCGCAGTCGATTGCTACACTCAGGTAATATCTACAAATGCAAATATGTAAGAATTTGTTGATTTTGAAATTCTTTCATGCCAAGAGCAAGCCATGTTTGACAATCATAGGGCTGAACCGTAACCGAACCAAATTCTTTTAATAACCGATCACTAACCATTTTCTGTACACACAAGAAACGAACCAAAACTGAACTTAGTGCAACCAAATCGAATAAAACAAAAGTTCATTAAATATGTTCATATTCAACATTATAATGTCTTTTTTGTTTGGTTGTATCCAAAATCAGACGCGTACAGAAATGGAATTTGTTGGGTTTAGTTTGGTATATTTCAGGATACCAAATGTGGAACCACACTTCACAACAATATGACCCCTATTCGAATCTGTTTATTACTTTTTTTCTTCAGTCATTCAAATTGAAAATGGTTGGTTTGTCTTGTGGTATAGTTCATAGATGGAGGAACAATGGTGTCACCAACGGTTCACGCACGGCGCTGCCTGTCATATCTAATGAGCGAGAACGCACAAGAGGCTCTAACGGATGCATTGCAAGCACAAGTTATATCTCCAGAATGGCCAACTGCTTTGTATCTGCAAGCGGCTTGCTTGTTCAAGCTCGGTATGGAAGCTGATGCACAGCAAGCTCTAAAGGAAGGGACTACATTGGAAGCTAAGAAGACTAATAAGCGCTGATTAAAAGTGTTGTAACAAGAGCTTTGTATAGGCTTATTTTGTTTCATATCTCTATCTATATGATACTCACTCATATGCATATACTTTTGATGCATTCTTTGTATTTATTATGAATTATGATGATTGTGATTTTCTGGTGTGCCTCGTGTGGAAAGATCTCTTTGAGATGATTTTTTAGGCTTTGTCAGTTCATCAATCAGTTATTTTACCGTTGAATATTCTCATGAACTTTTTAATCAAAATAACTTACAAGAAACTTGATGGTATGTTATCAATAAAAAATGCAAAAAAATACTAATAGTTAATGTTTTTTAGGCGTTGTCAATTAATCAGTCAGTTATGTATCATTTTGTGACTTCAATAGCCACTTTACTAAAAAAAAAAGGTTTAAGATTGTTTCATTTGACAAAAAAAAAAGGAAATACACACTGAATATATAAATATAAGATATGGTCAGCTGAACGAGTAAACGTATTTTCTTTGGTTAAAACAAGTTGGAGAAAAACTTAAACTTGGATTGGAATAAGTATATTAGAAACACCAATACCCAACATATCAACGTAGTGATCGCCATCCACCGCCGCTCCCACCAGCTCTCTCTGTTTTCCGTCACTGCGGCATCTCCTCCTCCTCCTCCTCCCTCCACCACCACTGCCACTTCTTCCTCTATCCTCTCGTTCCCTCCGGCCACGTTGGTAGCCACGGAATTGCAAATCTCACATACTCTACATCCAAATTTAATTTAATGTATTAGTTTTCAACATAAAAAGTAGGGAGGTAATTTATTCAGCTAACGTTGTCATTGTGTCACACCAACATTTTTTACGAGCATGATATGTTAATGATAATGAATACAAAGTCTCGAATGTCATTGTTTTGAATGGAAATTATAACAGTTTTACTTAAATTCATTCAAAATCATCAAAACTTATTACAACTGAAATCATTCAAATTATTAGATTGAGTATATTCCTAGAATTCATACAATCATAATTTAGTGGCAATGAAAGAGGAAAAGAAACATGCATAAAAGAGATGATTAGAGCAAGAAAGAACATATACATACTTGTCTCCTTTGAGTTTAAACCAAGTCTCAGCACATAGTGGATGAGCGAAAGCCAAATCTTCCTTACACGAACATCCCAACTCAATCAATTCCTGATCCTGACCGTCAGATCCAACTTCTTCCAATTGGCAAATCCTACACACACTCTCTTCCGACGACTTATTCACCGAAGAAGACACACCCTTCCTCGAACACTCGTAGTTGTTGTCGGGGTAATATCCATACGTATTCGAGTGATGGACGTAGTATGATTGGAAGACATGATTTTCAACGTTACTGTAGAAACGCTCGCTCACGTGATTCACATCACTCTCGGGGAACGATTGCCTTCGACTTCCTTGTTCTAGGTCTATGTGGTGGGACATGATACAAATAACTAGGAACAAGCTAGATACTAGTAATTATTTGACTCATAAATAATTTAAACACACATTGAAGAATCTTTCCTCTCTAAGAAGATTTAGTACATCCGATTTTACATTTTTTTGTTGATGCGTGAGGAATTTAACACTAGATCCAACGTTCTGTATTCTATGATTGCCGAATAAATATATTTACCTTAGATTTCTTAATGAAAAAATTCCTATATTGTATATTAATTGTCATCTATTCTTATACAGTAATGAATAACAAAAGGGAAGGTTTAAGACGCATCTTTCCTCCATTCTTAACTACAACGTAAAAATGGAAACCCATAGATATAATTTCCATTTTTTAATATATATATGCTTTAGACACACTTTTGCTAATAAAGTTTTGTTACTAAGGATTTATCTATGAATTTTATTATGTCAGCTAATTTATTTATACAACTAAACTCTCTATTTATCATACACAATTCCACAAGCAATAATGGTATCTTGCGAAACCTTTTTCACCACCGATTCATTACCGACACTCTCACTCACCACCACATATTGAAGTTTTTTTTTACCGATATTATACACAATTCCACAAGCAATAATGAGTGTTGCATTTATTTGAAACATGCGTAAATTAAACAATTAATTTTTTTTAATAATGATAAAATAATTATAATTAATCGTCCATTTATCTTGTGGGATTTAATATGATGATCATGAATTACTTGTTGTTACATCTTGTCATGCCTAGTACCACAAGAGTTATGAATCCCAACATCAATGAAGCTTGGTGATACCATCGGTCTGGCCACAAGCAAAACCATAATCCATCACCTTAAACTTCAAATTCATTAACCAAAGCCAGTGGAACCTTGGATTCAGTTTTTATTTGTCGATCACGTAAATGATTATAAAAGTAATTAAACTGAAATATCATCTTATGAAATACTTCGTCCAATTCCACTAATTATCTCCTAAAATTTTCATCCACTCATTGGAATCGAACGTATACCATTCATCTAGTGATCCATTTTGCCTTTCATTATTCTGAAACGGTTGAAGAATGAACCATACCTTCTGAATATTGTTTTTGAAATAGAAGAGTAATCTTATCCGTCTATTTTCAGATTAATCTGATGGCCATAATGTTGGAATAGCAATCCAAGTCCCATTTAAGTGATGAATGGTTCACCTACTATTATCCGCAAACGCAAACGCTGCCGGTGGTAGCGATTGTTGTCGTTTGATAACAATCACGGAATCACTCTCTATAATTTTTAGCCACTCAAAATCCCTCAAAACCAAAAGCTCATTCCATCGAATGTTTGCGGGCGTTTGCGGTTGCGGGTGGTTGTGGATGGCTATTTTTAAATTTTTTTTTTTTAAAATTTAAAAACAAAATACATATATCATGTATTAAATAATCATATTCTTATATATTTGACATAAAATTTCAATTAAACTAAAATGTATTTATAATTGTAATTTATATATATATATATATATATATTATTTATAAAAATAAAATAAAACATGTTTGAAGTATTTCATTAGTATATTTCATAATTTATTATAAAACAGTTCTATTTTATTAATTTGATTTACTTTTATGGTTTTATAATACATAAGTATTTTTTTATAAAGCATATTTTAAATAAAAATAATAAAATATATATTAAATTTTTATTTATTAGAAATTATATTAAATATATAGTAATTATATTTTAAATATTTATACTATATCATAAATCGCCATACCAATATTTAAAAACAGAATACATGTATCATGTATTAAGTAATCATATTTTTAAATGGTAACTAGACATACCCCTCAAATTCACCAATTTTTAATCGTTATATCAATATTTAACTATATATTTCTATTTTTATTATATTAAAATACTTATTGATTAGAATTATTTGTCAAAACAGTTACAATTATATATATTTTTATGTTGATAATATATACTCAACCGCTATTACATCCGCTAGTAACCACTCAGAAATATCCCGTAAATTCACCAATTTTTAATCGCTAGACCAATCGTACAAATCGCTTAATAACGCCCAAAACCGCAACCATCCACACCCGCAAACTCCCACAACCGCAACCGCAACCGCAACGGTTAAATCAGTCAAGCCTTTAGAAAAAAGTGTCTAATATATAAGTCAAGAGTAACTCCCATTAGTATGAGGTCTATTGGGAAGAAGCCCAATAAGAAAAACCGTGCGGACTTTGCCACTTGGGCCCAAAGCGGACAATATCATACTAATGGGAAGTTTGAAAAGCCCATCCAAAGAGTAACTCCCATTAGTATAAGACTTTTTGGGAAGGAGCCCAATAAAGAAAACCGTGCGGACTTTGTCACTGGAACCCAAAGCGAACAATATCATACTAATGAAAAGTTTGGATAAGCTTAAAAAGCCCTACACATAAATTAATCTTGACATAAACCAGTTTATAATATCAATAATTAAAGAGAGAATGACAAATATACCCAACTTTCCATACCCACTAACCACATATAACCACACCTCTTTTTTTTTTATCACATATATCCACTTCTTTTTATTTTAATACCATTATACCATTCATTCACCAAAACTATTTTTCATTATAAATGATATATTTGTTAGAGTTTAGGATTTTATGATTTAAGGTTTAATAAAATTATAGAGTTTATGATATTCTTAGGGTTTAGGATTTAGGGTTAAACCCTTATAAATAAAGAAATGGGTATATGTGGTTAAGCCCCATAATTAAAACCAAACCCAAACTGGTGTGTTTCTTCATTTGAATTATGTGAATTTTATGACAACTAGCATATTTGGTTGGTTTTCATTTTCCAAAACAAAAAGTTCAAAGTTTTTATTTGCAATATTCCGCTGTTCTTCAATTTATGTGTCTTCACTCATAATGATCCTTTTCAATAAATATCTTAAATTTAATTGTGTAATGAAGTTAATAATGGAACGCCAGATTGGCTAATTCTTAATTATTTGTTCTTCAATTTATTTCATTATTAATTTCATTTAAGACAAATGAAAAGGATCATGCGATAATTAATACTTCTTCTATTTCTTAAAGAGTGTCGTTTTAGACTTATTTTTTTTATTTTACAAAGAGTGTTGTTTCATTTTTCAATATAATTTTTAATATTAAATACCTAATTTAACCTGAAATCAAAGAAGAATATGAACAGACAATTTATTATTTAGGAGCAAAACAAAACTTTTAATATATTTTATTAATTTGTGTGAAAAAATCAAAATGACAGTTTCTAAAAAACGAAGAGAATATAATGAAATTAATAATGAAAACGCCTGATTCTTATTTGCTTTTCAATTTATTAGCAATATTCCGCTGTAATTCTAGTTGGCGTGGCCACACTACTAGGACAGCATTCAGAGGTATTTGAGTCTGGGCTACTGCATCAAAAATTACTTAACGGACAAGACTACTTGTTTTCAATTCCTCATTTTTAATTGGTGCGGCCACACTATTAGGACAGCGGTCAGGGACTAGACGACGAGAGTTAACAAAAAAAAGAGGCTATTGCAACATAATTTTTATAACGTCCATCTTTATTATAGTTTTGTAACAATTTTTACAAAATTTATGTAATAATTAGTATATATTGTAATTTTATTACAGTTTCATTGCAAATTGACTGCAAAAAGTTTCATTGTAAATTTATGTTGCCAATTTGCAATTGTTTTACAATATATGAAATATTTTTGCAAAATTTACAAGAAAAATGCCACGATTGTAAATTGTGATGGGTTTGCAATAAAAATATGATAAAAATATGTTGCAAATATGTGACTCAATTATTTATATATTCTCAAAATTTTTACTAACTCTTTTGTAACATTTTAACATTGTATATATACATGTTTCATTGAACCCAATAATTATGTGGACATTATGCTTTACAAATTTGGGTTCCATATATATATTTTGGAAAAAATTAATTCTTGACGAACTTAAGTATGTTTGGGTTCAGCACAAAAAATAGTATTATATAGATTGTTTGTCAAAATAAAGTTTTGAGTATAGTTTGGTTGACTTGTATACATATATATTAATATATATCACACTAGAATTATTACAAAAAATAATTAAACCTATTAAAAAAATTAAATAATTGTTTAATTAAAAATTAAATTCTTTTTAAGATAGACTAATAAGATTAAACAGAGAACGTTATATAAAAAAAAAGGTATAGAAAGTCATATACTTTTTTTTATATACATCTAATTTCGTTTTTTTAATCTAGAAAAATCAGTGCTAAATATTTGGATATATCCTAAATCCAAGATATAATTAGATTTTGTTGTTTCTATATAAACAGTACGTTGGTGTGTTTTGTTAATTCACAGTTCCTTTTTTTCGTGGGCCAAAATTTGGAAGGTAAAGGAAACTCTAAAGATAAGATATTTCCTTTGGAGATGTCTTTCAGATGTATTAACGGTAAATGATAGACTTAACTCTCGTCGAATGCAACTAGACCCAAGATGTCATGCGTGTGGGGTTTCAAATGAAACCATTTCCCACGTCTTGTTTCATTGTCCCCTGGCGGTGGAGGCCTGGGAGCTTTCTGGGCTCCCACTCCCACCTCATGGGTTTTCCGAGTCTTCAACTTTCCTCAATTTCCACTTTTTGGTCAATCATGCCGCGGGTAATGAAATCTCTATAGGTTTTCCCTGGTTGTTGTGGCATACTTGGAAAGCGAGAAATGGGTTAGTTTTCGAACAACATTTATGCACTACGGAGTTTATTTTACAACGGGCTAAAGATGACATGCTACATTGGTCTACTGCAAACACAACTGATGTGGTTCCTGAAATGCCGTTGCCAGGTTGGAAGAAACCGGTTGAGCCGTTTGTCAAATGTAATGTGGCAAGTTCTTGGATACATGCCAATCGTCTGAGTTGGTGGGGCTGAATTATTAGAGATCACAATGGGACTCTCATGTTTCATGGCCGTAACGCCTTTGCTAATGCGGCTACAAAACTGGAAGCGGAATTGGAAAATGTTCTTTGGGCAGTTACTTGTGTGGCTGACTTACACCTTCCGAATATGATATTCGAAGTATCAGATTTGCAACTCCTAGATGCTTTACGCCACCCCTCACAATTTCTATCAGTTAGAACATTACTTGGCAGGGTGTTGGATGTTATGCGTTCTATTTCAGGATGCTCTTTTGGTAGTACTACGTCGGCGTGAAATCAAGTGGCGATATGTATCGCTAATAGTGTGACGAAGGAACATCGATATCATTCCTATATTTCTCGCACTGGTCCTTCGTGGTTAAGTGATCGCTTGCATCGGGACAACATTGTTTAGTCCTCATTATAAGTTTTTGTTATCTGCCTAGTAATCTGGTGACCATTTCTTTGTTTAGTTTTTGCCGAAATTTTTTTATGAATGGAATAAATTTGAAAAAAAAAAAAATTCTTTTTTTCCAAACAAAAGTCTCCAAGACTAATTCTTCTCCAAAATCATTTTGCTTTTTGCTCATGTCGTACAATTTTTTTTTTTACTTTTTTGATGTTTCTTACTTGGTTTACTTTACTTTTAGTTTATGTTTGAGTTTTGTTTTCGCTTTTCCATTTCACTGAACGACATTTGAATACAGAAAAAATAAAATAATAGCTTCAAGAAATTTGATGGATCATTAATTGATGAAAGGGTAAGACTGGCCACCGAAGGATTTGAGAAAACTGTAGCTGATCATACCTTTAAAGATGATGTCCCAGAAGAACTGACTCTCATGAGAAGAAAATCAAATGTATTTGAAGGTAATATAATAAGTTTATAAAATATATATCATTAAATTTTAATTATATTGCTTAATTATTTTTGCAGTTATTCAATATAACAAAAGAACGTGTGTTCGAGTCTATCATCTCTTCTCAATGAACTCTCAATCAATGGACATTGAAATTTCGACCGTTATTAAAAAGTCAATCAGCAAATGATGAGGCTTTGAAGCACAAGCTTGAGGAAATTTTCTAGGAGAATATAGAAATCAAAGAAAGTCTCAATAAGCTTGAAGTACTACAAGAAAATACCCCATTTGCTATGGCTAGATTCGTAACAAATTCGTTGCAAAAGGGGGTTTACAAGGCTACGAAATCCAATTCGTCGCATCTAGCTCGTCGCAAAGAATTAACCGTCGCAATTTTTAATCGGTGTGGCCACACTATTAGGACAGCGGTCAGGGGCTAGACGACGGGGGAGTTAACAAAAAAAGAGAGGTTATTGCAACATAATTTTTATAACGTCCATTATAGTTTTGTAACAACTTTTACAAAATTTATGCAATAATTAGTATATGTTGTAATTTTATTACGATTTCATTGTAAATTGACTGCAAACATTTTCATTGTAAATTTATGTTGCCA
The DNA here is from genome assembly GCA_900406295.1 of Aurinia saxatilis. NCBI lineage: Eukaryota > Viridiplantae > Streptophyta > Magnoliopsida > Brassicales > Brassicaceae > Aurinia > Aurinia saxatilis. The sequence goes on along the minus strand of OVAP01001213.1, from coordinate 697 downwards.
ATTTGCAATTGTTTTACAATATATAAGATATTTTTGCAAATTTACAAGAAAAATTCCACGATTGTGAATTGTGGTGGGTTTGCAATAAAAATATGATAAAAATATGTTGCAAATATGTGACTCAATTATTTATATATTTGCAAATTTTTTACTAACTCTTTTGTAACATTTTAACATTGTATATATACATGTTTCATTGAACCCAATAATTATGTGGACATTATGCTTTACAAATTTGGGTTCCATACATATATTTTGGAAAAAATTAATTCTTGGCAAACTTAAGTATGTTAGGGTTCAGCACAAAAAATAGTCTTATATAGATTGTTTGTCAAAATAAAGTTTTGAGTATAGTTTGGTTGACTTGTATACATATATATTAATATATATCACACTAGAATTATAACAAAAAATAACTAAACCTATTTAAAAATTAAATAATTGTTTAATTAAAAGTTAAATTATTTTTAAGATAGACTAATAAGATCAAACAGAGAACGCTATACAAAAAAAAGGTATAGAAAGTCATATACTTTTTTTATATACATCTAATTTCGTTTTTTTTTAATCTAAAAAAATCAGTGCTAAATATTTGGTTATATCCTAAATCCAAGATATAATTAGATTTTGTTGTTTCTATATAAACAGGGGGGGTGTATTGGATCATGAGTTTGAAATGGTTTGATGTTTAATGAGG
>OVAP01001212.1:3320-25689 GCA_900406295.1 Aurinia saxatilis | reverse complement strand
ATATATATTTGTATATGCCTTGATAATAATATTAACATTCTCATTCTAATAGATAATGATAGACATGGTTTAACTTTTGTGTTCAACTTTTGTGTTTGTCTGAGTTTGAATTTTTTAAGATCCTGAAATCGTTTTTATGGATTGTGTGTTCTTATGATAATGTTATAACATGGATTGCCGTTGTTGTTGACCTTTGCAAGCTTTAATGTTTCAAACAGATATGTAACATGACTTTTATTTTGGAAGGAGTGAAGTTTCTAATCTTCGTGGCTTGTGTCATTGTAAAAATAAGAATTGTAAAAATGGGAATTTGAGAGTTACGATGAGGAACAACGAAGGGAAGAGCCCGGTCATTAGATGCTTCGAGGTGACCTTTTTCTTCTTAGGTCTTCATCTACATGTAGTTTGTAGTGATCGTCATTTTATCTTTTAATACTTTCTGGATCATCTTTTTGTTCATCGTATTCTCCTTTTGTTTCTCTTTTATTGAAGAAGAAGACCGATTAAAGAAAAGGGAGTGTAAGATCAAGTGAGGTAACAAAGCAGAGGATTTACAAGTAGAGTTTGGAGCACAACCGAAATTGAGACTTGAGGCGTGTGGTAAGTGGTCTGGACTAATTTTGCATTTGATACCTGGCCATGATGAGCTAGGTGCACAAGGGTTTGGGTGTGAGTGACGCCATTGTTAATCAAATGACTTTGAGCCTATGATATTGAACAGTCTGACTTAGTGGGAGGCATTGAAATGGAGTCACATAGTAAAAGAGTACTAAGGAGAAGAAAGTAAAGGCTAATGTTTTATCATATTGTACTCACGTTTGATGATAGGGAGAGAGTAATTATTGTTTGAGTTCATCGGTTGTTCTCCAGAAGCATCATAAGTACGTAAACTCTTACGATGTAGCCTATCGTGCTCGAAGTTCTGACCAATATCTTCAAAGGTTCTGTAAAGATTCTGGGGAGTTGGATTTGGTCTTGGATTCAGAGTTGTTGCGTTAGATCCGAATTTCAGAAAACTCGGTATTGGAACCAAAGTCCTGCATATAAGAGGACAAGCAGTAGGTTGAATTTATTGGAATATGATGAGATAATGATGGATCATGATACTTTGGATAAAAGTCCAGGTGATGATCTCATCCCGCTTCTCAATGGCTTGTGTGACGACTCCAACAATCTTATCTTCTAAACATTTTACTTCATTATCTTCTCTCCCACATGTGTAAAACTAATACTGTTCTTCTTCTCTTCTTTTAGCTGTTTTTAATTTTGAATATCAAGGTATGGTTGGTTATTTTTCCACATACGGTTTTGTATTGGATGCTTTTAACGTTTCTCTTTGTTTGTGACAAAATCTGTTTTTCTCTTGAGTGTCTATGGTGCAACGAAACTGTTTTTGAGTTTTTATATGCTTTCTTAGATTTGATGGTTTGCTTGGTTGCTGATGACACATGTGAAATATATGTTCTTGGTACATTCACGGATGGTATTACAATATTTGCTTTTTCTTCAAAAAAAATTCAAGCGCTTATGGACTTCAAGGTATGTATATTTGTTTTCTTTGGTATCATATTTATCTTCAAGTAACCATGGGTAAATGTCTTACGAGCCAACAAAAGGATTCACGTGCAGAAGACAAGTTCATTCATACATAGGGCCAATTTCCATAATGCCAACAAATGTGAACGGTGCTATTATAATAAGAGCCAAAGTCAATCTCTTGAATGTGTTGGTTTGTTTCTACCTAAGTCTGTATTTTTCATGGTCAACTATATGTTGCACTTTTAAGAGTGAAGTCTCTAGATCCAAAATCAAAATTCTAATAACCGACAAAGATGTGAAGGTGCAGAAATGAACGACCAATGTCGTATACAAGGACGTGTGTGATAATATTTTGTAGTTTGCATTTCCAGTATTATTAAATTTATGGAAGAATTCTAATTGGTTGTTCGTAAACACTACATCTATGTCGTTTTATAAAACAAAAACATATAACATTGATTGCTTCCACGCTATTATATCATTTTTCATTTACATCATAAAAAAAAAATATATATATTAATTTTGAAAAATATTTAATTAAACTTTGATAAATCTAGCTAAAAAATTAGTATATTTTGGTTATTTCAATGATTTTAATCTAAAAACATCTAATATCTTCATATTTATAATTATAATTTATAATAAATATGTTATATTAACTATAAATATGGTTATTATTTTAGGTATATAATTGTATTTCAGGTATTTCGGGATTTATTCGGTTTTCGGTTCGGTTCGGGTTTGGTTTTTCGGGTTTAAAGTTTTAAAACCTGTTCGGGTATTTTGTCGGGTTCAGGGTCGAGTTCGGTTTCATTTCTCCGGTCGGGTTCGGATTCGGGTTTCGGATTCGGGTAAAAGTCTCAGGCCTAACTAAAACTAATAAATATAAAATTACAGTCCAGTCCGCACATGGTGCGGATCATTAATCTAATATATTAATATATATATATATATGTAAGAGAGTGTTAGCCTCTAATCAATCTGTAGCTTGCCTTCGCAGAGAGATAGAGAGGTATTATTTTTAACTCAATTATGTCTAGTTATTTCAAACCTGTTATTCCGATATATATTAGCTATTTCGTTGCAACAGATAACAAAAACGAAAAAATGTGGATTACTTTGTTCAATCATAAGAGCTACTACAAATAGAAATCTACAAAAGAGTAATTAACAGACTGACTATATAATAATACAAACTAAGGCAGATTTTTCTCATACCAAATCATCTCTATGCTCTATATATGAGTGGATTTTAAAATTTTAAATTTGTTCAACACAATAAACAGTATATATTGTTGTTAAATAACATAATAGAAAAATACTCACAATATTTCCAAATCAAAACAAGAAAAGTTGTCTTAATCCGGAAATTTTTGAAAAACAAGTTATTTTATCAAATAGATTACCTAATTCTTTTCAAAATGACCGGTAGACGAAGCTACTTTAACCAGTCGAGTACCATAACAGCGTGAATATTTCTTGATACCAAAGCATAAAAATTAAATTAAAGGTTGGTGCTCATGTCATGTATCTTCAGAATAATGATCCTAAGGGTGAACTATGTAATGAGACTAGGCTTATTATTGTTCGGATGGCTAAGCATGTTATTCAAGCTAGGATCATTTACTAGCAATGATAAATTAGTCAATCAGACTGTTTTGATAGCTAAGATGTTTATGACCCCTCCGGATATAAAGTTACCTTTCCACATGCGTCGAAGACAGCTTTTGCAATGACAATTAATATATATGAGCCAATGACAATCTCTTGAACGTGTGGGTTTGTTTTTACCTAGGCATGAAGTCAATCAAACTTAGGAAACAATTTTTTTTATATCAATCATACTACCACTATGTAGTTTGTCAAACATAAACCTATATTCCATTATTACAATTATTAACTGTAGTTAATCATTTTCCATTGAATATCACATACAAATTTAAATCTCAGCCCGCACTTTGTGCGGGCCAATCCCCCTATCTATTATGTTAGAAGTCACTTTATTGAAAAATCTTTTGTGTACCAATAAGATTCATTTAATTCTGACGTGGAAGCTGATGTCAATTCAAAGATTATACAATCAACATTAAATATAATTCTTAGATCGTTCATCTCTCTTCAAAAAGGTTTTGCAAAGAAATCGAACATGAACCTCTAACACAATTTTTGTTGATTAAAATCGCATATTCGAAGAACAAAAAGTGTTTATCTCAAAAAAATCGATGAGAACTGTTTTTTCAATTTTTGAAAACGGTTACGATTCCAGTAACTTGATTTTTCGAGAATTCATGAGTAATTTCAATTCCAGCGATTTATTTTGCCCGATTAATGAAATGGGAGCACCGAGTTTGACTGTGTTTTATGTTCATGAGGGATGTAAGGTAGGGAATCGAGCTATTTGTGGTATTTTGTTGGAGAAATAGAACTTCGACAAATCTGGATTTAAAGAGATAAACTCTTTATCGATAATATCACAAATTTTATCAACTGGAGATGAGGAATGTCATTGCTTGTGGTGCTTATGGTATTGTCCAACTCTTTTTGTTTCAGGTTAGAGATACTTATTGTCTCTATCTTCCCTATGGAAGCCTCCAAGTTATCGGATTCCATCATCTTCTTAAACACATCTGATCTTGCTGCCTATTAACAATTCGAGAAAATAGCAAAAAAACAATGAAAATAACATCAGACGATGTGAGTAAAAAATTTAAACACCAATGTGCATCAATCCCTCTAGACTACTCTTGATTAGAATGTGTAGAGGTGGTCTCTGATTTTAATTTTTTTTGCAGTAAATACATTGTTCACAAAACTTTAGCTCTAACTGCAGAATTCACATGTTTGTTCGATAGATTGGCAGCTCAAGATGACTTGATCATAACACATGAACCTAAAAACAGATGAGAAGGATTCCCATTTCATAACTGAAATTTGTTTACTTGGTGTGTTTGAAGACATTAGGTTTAACAAAACACATATTGACCCACTGTTTTTGGAAAAGAAGACAAAGGAAGTGGATATCAATGTGAAGATGAGGAATAATTTGCCTGAGAAAACCGCGAGGAAGAAGAAACGACTGAAGCAGATCAATATGAGTTTTGTTAATAAACCATGTAACAAGATGAGACGGAGAATGTGATGCTGATAATCTTCTTCAGCATATGATAGTGTTTTCTAAAGGTTATGGTATGGTTCTTTAATCCATTGGGAGGAAACAAAAACGTGTTTCGAGTGTCACATCATGTTAACTCGATAACGGTGATGCATGTTGATGGTATGACACCAACACTTCTCATGGAAGTGGTCAAGCAAGCTTCAGGGCCAAGAGACTGAGAGAGGAACCACAATTACAGTCATTAGTAAACTAGATAATGCTTATGATCTCGGTTTCATATTCCTTTATGTTTTGATACTTTTTGATCTTTAGCCTGCACCATATTAAATTTCAGTAGCAAGTCTTATTTACCATCATTGTAAATATGTTCCATGAGATGATTGACTGCTTTTAAGTGAAGAAAAATAAGCTCCTCGTGTGTGTTCTTGATTTATAGTTTTATGCACTTACGAAGTCAAAAAGAAATCCAGCCTACAAAAGGTAACTGATTATATTACTGCAATTATGTGTTTGTTTTACTGCAATTATGTGCTTATTTTATTGCAACGGACAGTCATATTTTCAATAAGGAAAATTGCAGTAGATCAATTTCGTGTTTGTTTACTTGGATTCTTTTTATTGTGTGATTTTACACCATACATTTTTTTAATAGAAAATTTAACGTGATCTATGATTAAGGTGTTAAACACGCACGCACACACATTTTTAAGCATGTGATCAATTTGTTACAAAACACATAGGGAGTGTATTGGATCATGAGTCTGAAATGGTTTGATGTTTAATGAGGTTTGAAGAGTTTTAATAAAATCACCTCAAATTCCACATAAAACAATGTGATTTGAGTATTTCCATTTTAAACTAAGAAACTCATCCAAAACACCTAAAACCACTTAAAACCAAATGATTAAAATATTTCCAATAACACCGAATTTGATGGTATTTGTTAAAGTCTCTACTCCAATTACACTGATTTTTAAAAGGTTTTTTAAATACATGTTTCAATAACACTAAATTTATCAAATCACACGAAAATCACTCTAAATACATGATCCAATACACCCCCATAGAAACAAAAGGACATCTCTAACTTTATAGTCACTGATTTTCTTGCTATGTAGGTCTATATCTCCAAAAGTGGACAAGAGTTATCAGGTTACCATACTCCTTTTGGCTCATTGATATTTAAATGATACATATACTATATCTAGATATATATATTTATTCTTGATTCTTGATTTTCAAAACAAAACTTCTCATGAATTTCGTGGTTTGGTTTTAGTTTTGATTAAGAAGGCCAAGATGATTGACTGACTTCAAGTGAAGAAGAAGAAGCTCTTTTGTGTGTGTTTATAAAATATAATACAATGCAACCGTTTTTTTACCACTTATGTATTTGTTTGGATGTGTATGACGTTGGTGTGTGGATGAGAAAGTCATTCCGTAGCTTCGGAAATGTAGACTTTGTTGGATCTATTTGTTGGAGATGAATTTGGTGTAATGGAAATGAGATAATTATTAAAACCAAAAACCAAAACTTTAAGAAAAAAAATTTCTCAGATATTTTATTAATTTTTGATAAATCAAACGGAAAAACTCAATATCACATATTTGGAAAACAGATTTAAAGATGAGTTAATTTACATATGTCAATTGTTGTTGTATATTATGTGGCTTCTTTAGTAGTGTATAAATATAAAAGTTAAATGTAAATCATATTGTAATATTAAATAAAGGATTGCTTTGATGTTCAGTTATTATTATTATCAAACCAAAATAGACTCCATTTAAACCAAAAAGTGTACTGAAACAAATTAATTATTATTGAACCAAACATCAAATAAAATTGTGAATGATTTTGTTTTGTTCCAGTTTTGATAACACAGAAAAAACCAAAATTTAATAAGAACAAAAAAATAATTATGTAAATCGAATAACATGATTTATGATTCTAAATATCGAGTCAAATATTGAACAATGTCATAAAAACGATTAAAAAAAGATGTACTTTTTTTTTGTCAGCATAAAAGAAGAAAACAAATTTTCGTGAAATTATATCTTTATAATAAAGGGGTCTTTCATTAAACATTCATTAACCATTTTTTAAAATCAATCGCTTAATCATATACCACAATTCAATACCGAGAATCATATGCCCATTTACTTATGGTAACCAAAATTTCAGTCATTAATATTTGTTACCCCAATGACAAAACCGAGAATTGTGATAATTTACATCTAATCTTGGTTGTTATAGAAAATATCAAGTAATTCAATTTTTTTTTAATTTCAACATGTTTCTTTCCATATCAATGGACTACTTCTATCAATAATCTATGTATACTTATAATGGCTTTCTATGCAAATTATGGTTTTCTTAAAATACTCTCAAACAATAATTTTTATCCATATACCACTTCGTATTTCTTTACTTATATTTTGTTACATTTAAATTAAAAATGAATATTTTTAAACTTTATAAAGCCATGTGTACTAAAACTTTTTTCATTGAGTAATAGTAAATAGTCGTTGAGCTGGAGAAGATATTATCTATACCAAATTTAAATCTTACTATCCCTAAAATCCGTGAATTATAAGTTGTGATTTCCTTTTTCTTTTTTGGAACTAATTTTTATATGTGAAAGAAAAGATTTTAAAAAGTATTGAACCATAATCATGAATGGATAATCTAAAACTGATCTTTGTAAATATCGTAGCATTTAATTTTCTTACACACAATTACATATTGCAACCTCTAAACCTATCTCTCATAAGCACCCCTATATATATTCATGATGTCTCATACCTTCGGCTCAAGTAGTTCTTCTTAGATCATATTTTAGTTTATCTAATTCTATTTTATTGTTTAATAATTTATTTTATTTTAGTGATTTTGTGGCAAAGCTAAGCATCTCCACGATTACCTAAAAATGCACCGCTTGGTTTACTTCAATATGATTAATCATTTTCTTTTTTTTTTTCTTTGAGCAACTTGATTGTTTTTGGTGAGATAGGTTATGCATTGGATGTGAGAAAAGGTATGTTACTGATTTCAGTTTTTAGATATATGATTTTATGTTATCATAATGGCTAATAGATTATTTGCAAATTTCAGTTGATTATATATAAACTTTGCAAACAATTGGAAATGATTCAAGAGGTCATGTGAAGGTACGAAATATCGGTCTCTCTTATTTACAGTATATTTTTCTAATTTTTATGTAATATATATATATTTTATGTTTTAATTTTTAGATTTAAATATTTATCCTCTTGATGTACAATAATACACAATATGCTATTTATGTTCACTAAGTGTTTGTTTGTTTTACTAAGAGGGTAAATGGATTTTTTTCCGAATCAATTGTGTGATTGCATTATGTTTGATTTTGAAGGTGTTTGATGCAGAGGTACATTCAGCAAAATAATGAGGTTGATCTTTCCACTTCACGTGTTTATATAATCGTAATCTACTGTATATAGCAATCAATATTGTGGTAAGAATCTCTGAGATCTTAAAAAGAACAATGGATTGGTAACATAGAAGAGTAAGTATAACTCCCTTTTTATCTTTCCTTAAGCAAAATCTTTTGACAGATTTGAGAATTTGATTCATCTTTGTTTAGTCTGAAATTAACAGAGGTGTTGACATCTACGGTGGGAATGATGAGACCAAAAGCTTTTTCCTTTTTCGGGAACCACCGACACCAACACTATTTATTTTCCTTGACAATTTATCTTTTGGTTTCATATGAAGGTTTTTGAATATGTTGTTGCTGATAGGTGATCTTTGTTTTCTACCTCTATATTTTAATTTACTTTTCTTTAAGTAAGATTACAATTGGAATAAAATATAAGCCTATTGGTTTAAAGATTTTTGCTAATGGGAAAAAAATTGATAAGGAATCCATGCCCCTTCATTTGTTTAGGTATGGCTTCTATGACTGGCAATTAGTGCACAAAGCCATGCTATTAGAGCGTGTCTATGTTAGTTAATTTTTATAGCTTGATGAATTTATTCACATTCAACAAAATGTAGCCGGCGTAGCAACACGTTCTTAATTATTTTGACCTTTCAATCCTTTTAAGAAGATACCTTCATTAAGGCAACACCACCTTATTGAAGATATCATTTTAACTAGAAGCAAAAAAATTGTTGGACTAAAGGTTAATACTCATGATGTATTTGACACCACCAGACGCAATGTTTCCTTTCCGAATGCATCTACCTGTGGAGTTAGCATCGCAATGACTATCAACAAAAACTAGACCAGTCACTAGAAACTTTCGGAATATACCTACTTAGATCTGTTTTCTCTCATGGACAGTTGTATGTAACCCTATCAAGAATGAAGTCTAGAATAGGACTCAAATTTCTCATTACAGATGAAGACAAGATCGCCCAACCCCTGCGAGCCTTTTCCTTGGCCATTGTAGCGTGTGTCGCCCAGGGCATCAAGGGCATAGTGACTTTACATAGGTTTTCCAAAATTTGTGTTAGGTTATACATTACGTGTTTTTTGTTTTCGAAAAAATAAAGTACAATATACATTTGATAATGTGGTTTTGTTGTTGGCCGTTCATCATTTTCTACCTTACACAACCATAATTGAACAAATTAAATGACCAATTCACTGCCTGCACAGGGTGCGGGCCAACCACCTAGTATGCATATATATATATATATATATATATATATATATATATATATTAAGAAACTGCTTCTTTAATCAAATTTGACCAATTACAATCATCGAAGAATTTAATGTGTTTAAGATGCATTCAATCACCTTTTTGTTTTGTGTTTATAAGATGTTACAAAAAAATATATATATACTGAAAGAAAATGGGAGTTCTCATATGTTTTCGTTAGAAAAACTCAAAAATTTTAGTAAAAAAAAAGAATAAAACATATAGTTACATATTGTAATTATGTCTTGAAAAATATAACCTACTAATTAATTCAAGTTAATATAGAACTATACCCTAAATTTGGGTTCCTAACCCAAAAGAATTTTTTGTAAAGTACTTAACATATAAATACATTCAAATTTTAAGTCTTAGAGATCTTTATTATATGTTTATTCATATAAGGAGACAATTTCATACAACTATCGAGTGATAAACTTATACGGGAAGTAAGAAAAAATAGGAAAGCAATAAAATTAGAAAAATTTATACTTGTAATTATGTCCTGAAAAATATATACTACTAACTAATTCAAGCTTATATCGAACTATACCTTAAATTTGGGTGCCTAAACCCAAACGAATTAGTGTAAAGTCTTAAGCATATAAATACATTCAAATTTTAAGTCTTGGGATTTCTTTTCCTGTTTATTCATATAATGAGGCAATTTCATGCAACCATCCATGAAAAATTTATATGGGAAGTAAGAAAAAAAAGAAGGAAAACAATGTAATTAGAAAAATATATAGTTTTAGCTATGTCTTGAAAAAATATATACTAAAAACTAATTCAAGCTAATATAGAACTATACCCTAAATTTGGGTGTCTAAATCCAAATGAATTAGTGTAAAGTATCAAGAATATAAATATATTCGAATTTTAAGTCTTGGAAATTTTTATATTTTGTTTATTCATATAATGAGACAATATTATGCAACCATCGAGTGATAAATTTATATGGAAAGTAAGAAAAAAAAATAGAAAAGCAATGAGATTAGATTCATTAGAAAAATATATACTTGTAACTATGTCTTGAAAAATATATACTACTAAGTAATTCAAGCTAATATAGAACTACCTTAAATTTGGGTGCCTAAACCTAAAGGAATTAGTATGAAGTACCAAACATATAAATACAATCATCAAGTCAAAAAACTTATATAATTTTATTTATTTTTGTTTTGTGTTTATAAGATGTTACAAATAAGTATATATATACTGAAAGAAAATGGGAGTTCTCATATGTTTTCGTTAGAAAAACTCAAAAATTTTAGTAAAAAAAAAGAATAAAACATATAGTTACATATTGTAACTATGTCTTTAAAAATATAACCTACTAATTAATTCAAGTTAATATAGAACTATACCCTAAATTTGGATTCCTAACCCAAAAGAATTTTTTGTAAAGTACTTAACATATAAATACATTCAAATTTTAAGTCTTAGAGATCTTTATTATATGTTTATTCATATAAGGAGACAATTTCATACAACCATCGAGTGATAAACTTATACGGGAAGTAAGAAAAAATAGGAAAGCAATATAATTAGAAAAATTTATACTTGTAATTATGTCCTGAAAAATATATACTACTAACTAATTCAAGTTTATATAGAACTATACCTTAAATTTGGGTGCCTAACCCCAAAAGAATTAGTGTAAAGTCTTAAGCATATAAATACATTCAAATTTTAAGTCTTGGGATTTCTTTTCCTGTTTATTCATATAATGAGGCAATTTCATGCAACCATCCATGAAAAAACTATATGGGAAGTAAGAAAAAAAAAGAAGGAAAACAATGTAATTAGAAAAATATATAGTTTTAGCTATGTCTTGAAAAAATATATACTACAAACTAATTCAAGCTAATATAGAACTATACCCTAAATTTGGGTGTCTAAATCCAAATGAATTAGTGTAAAGTATCAAGCATATAAATATATTCAAATTTTAAGTCTTGGAGATTTTCATATTTTGTTTATTCATATAATGAGACAATATTATGCAACCACCGAGTGATAAATTTATATGGAAAGTAAGAAAAAAAATAGAAAAGCAATGAGATTAGATTCATTAGAAAAATATATACTTGTAACTATGTCTTGAAAAATATATACTACTAAGTAATTCAAGCTAATATAGAACTACCTTAAATTTGGGTGCCTAAACCTAAAGGAATTAGTATGAAGTACCAAACATATAAATACAATCAAATTTTAAGTCTTGGGGATTTTATTTTCTTTTTATTTATATAATGAGGCAATTTCATGCAATCATCAAATCAAAAAACTTATATGGGAAGTAAGAAAAAAAAAATAGGAAAGCAATGAAATTAGAAAAATATATACTTGTAACTACATTTTGAAAAATATATTTCACTAACTAATTCAAGCTAATATAGAACTATACCTTAATTTTAGGTGCCTAAACCTAAATGTATTAGTGTAAAATATGATTCATATACCCACAATTTAACATTTAATTAATGGAAATGTTTACATTTTGGTTATTCATATAATGAGATAATTTCATAAAACTAAACAGTATTACATATATGAGAAAATAATGTATGAAGTAAAATGTTAAGATGTTACGCATTATGATTGGATCAAATGCCAATCCTTTATATAAATATATAGTTGTTAAGAAAAGTTCAATAATGAAAGGATAATACCGAATTCGTTACAATTTATCTAATAACAATAATAAAAAAGATTTTGTTTTTTTTGAGATTATATATTTCGGGTATCAAATGTAAACTTGTATTTAACAACAAAATAATAATAATAACAAAGTTAATACAAAAACTCTAGATTTTGCTTTGAAAGATTTATATCAAAAGCTTATTTTTTTTGGAAAATAAAAATAGACCAACAAAAAACAAAGAAAATACCAAAAAATCGAGTAAATAATATGGAGATACTCGGAGTCAATCTATTATAAATAAATAAATAAATAAATACATAAATAAATAAATAAATAAATAGATGTTTAGCAAACAATAAATTTTAAAACGGATTTTAAATTAAAAATGAAACAGTATGATTATTTGTCAACAGTTCAACAATATTTTTCATTTAAGTGGGTTCGAAACTATACGGTAACACAGTGAACGGTAGGAATTTCTTTACGAAAATGATTTTAGAGTTTGTCTATGAAATTGTTTTTAGCAACACAAATGTGTTATGCAGTTAAAAAAAAGAAGATATTACACATTTCTACATCAAAAGAAGCTAAACAAACAAACACTGCAAATTTCGCATTAGATTATTAAACATAATTATTTATTATTTAATTGGAATAGTAAATGTTCTAAAATTAAGTAAAGAACTATGTTTGTAAAATGTTTTCAGTTGTCACTGTTGTTTTACTTTTCAAGTCATTGAAAAACCTATGTTTATGATCCATTGAGAGACAGAAAACTACTCAATATATAATTTAGATAAATTGCTTGAAAAGTATAATCGTAAACGTGTGTAATTCATGTGAAACTAATCCGTGTTATCCACTCACTTTTGTAGCTTACCCTTAATACAAAACACAAAAAGATATCTATTATGCAATACTTTTGTTAATGAAATCTTTATTTCTTCTCTAATTTGTTGAAGATTAGTTCCGAGATATTAGCAATAAGGAAAAGCTGCCTATTTAGACATCAAGTGTTGGAACCTGTGACTATAGACTCACAAAGAATACGTAATGGTCTCATTATACACCAACTTATATAAAACATCACACGACATCATAATCTATAGTATTTCGGTCTAAATCATCAAACCGTTAACTGATGTTAGTATTTTCGTGAGAATTCTCGATGTTGCATTGTTGTGCTGGACTTTGATGTCATGTCTGTATCCACATCATTTTTTTGTGGGGGCAGACCCAATATTGATGGGCTAAAGCCCAAATTAAATAATTAAACCAAAGTTCTAGACAAAAAATTAAACCAAAAAAATTGATCTGAAAATTGAACATGAACCAGTTTTGTCTTCACTAATAAAGCATAAACCAACCATTAGCCAATTACAAAGGGAACATTAAATCTTCAAAGGACAGTCTCGTTCAGTGTCTTCTTCATCTTCTGAAAGTCTAAATCCTCTTAACTCTCCTTGGCTTCATAATCATCCTCAACATCTCCAGGAATGAATGGATCACCAGCTCCTTCTTCTATGAAGATATTCACAAAAAATGTCCACTTGTAAGCTTCATTCATCCTCTAGATGTTTTTACTCAATGTCTCCAGGACTGGATATGAGAAAATGGAGACTCGAGAAATAAAAAAATGGGATCCTTCAATATAATTATGAATTATGAATGAATATAATAAAAAATATTCTCATTCAAATGACTTTAGGTATCCAAAAACAGTTAATAAAACAGGAATTCTACGAAATACTTAAAAAAATAAAATAATAAGCAATCTAAATAATAAATCTGTTAATCTTAAGATGACAAAGAAAAAAATATAAATCTATTACTGCCATGAACAATAAGATTTTTGAGTGAACAATAATCCATTTTTTATTTTGTTGTGAACAGTAACCATTTTTGTATGAACAATAACAAAAAAAATTGGCAAAAATGGGGGCCCAAGAGAAATCATTCATCTCTCCACAATGACTTCTTATCTCGTATCGGTTCATATGACAGTTTCCACCACATCATTCCAGTCGTTACAGTTGAATCTAACTCATCCCGCACAGTTTCAATAATGTTACGTGGTCTGACATGACACCAAAATCCACCACAATAATGCGACGTCAGCAAATCTCACAGAAAAACTAACATCCATTAATGGTTTGATGATTTAGACCAAAATACTATAGATTGTGATGTCGTGTGATGTTTTATATAAATTGGTGTATATTTATACTATTACGAATTCTTTATGAGTCTATAGTCACAAGCTACAACACTTAATGTCTAAATTGGTAGTTTTTCCTAGTAATAATGAAGATTGGATTTTTTTCCATACAATGTATGTGGTTATATAATGAGAATACTTTTTGAACGAAAACATATGATGTACCATTTTTGTCAACATACCTACACACCAAACTGTTTTTATATCAAATATTTAAAATTGTTTTTTCTGATCTAGACCAATTAAGTTATTATAATATTACTTAGTTAATCAATTTGAATTCGGAGATACTTAAAATATTCTCGAACAAAATTTCATAACTAAAATTAATTCATATATTATCATAACTAAAATATTTACTAACAATAAGACCCACATATTACTACATATGAACCACCTTAAAAACTTTTACTGAAATCTTTGGAACGTTCTTAATAAAGTACTCCTCGACTTTCGTAATAATGTGTGTTTTTTTTCTGACCATTGTTTTTAAAGATTGTTTAATTATCCCATGTTGGTAAACCCACAACATGAGACAAAATTGATTTGCATAACCGATTTGCATCCGCTCCATGTGTCGTGTGCTCATGTGAAAATATTATATATATAGGGAAATCTAAAAAAATACCCATTGTGAGGTCATATTTTTTTAAATATATATATTTTTTAGATATTTTTGAAAAATATTAGTTTCAATTTAAATTCAATCTAAATTATTATTTAATATTTAAAATATTCTAAAATATTTTGTAGCGTTGTAGGATTTAGAATCTAGGGTTTAGGGTTAAAACCCGAAACCCTAAAATTCTAAACCCTAAAAAATATTTTAATCCTCAGTAAATTCAAAACTTCTAAAATATAAATCCTAATACCTCAAACATAAACCCAAATAGTTTGTAAAACATTAAACCCTAACCCTACAAGATTTAAGCCATAAATTAAATCTTAAATCAACCCTAAATCTAAAAATGGTATTTTTGAAAGATAAATTAGGGTATTTTTTAGGAGAGAATGACAAATATACCCAACTTTACATACCCATTAACCACATATAATCACACCCCTTTTTTAATCACATATATCCACTCTTTTTTATTTTAATACCATTATACCCTTCATTTACCAAAGCTATTTTTCATTATAAATGATATATTTGTTGGGGTTTAGGGTTTTAGGATTTAGAGTTTAGTAAAATTATAGAGTTTATGATTTTTTTAGGGTTTAGGATTTAGGGTTAAACCTTTATAAACTTAGGGTTTAATTTTTAATAACTATTAGAGTTTAATTGTTAGGATTTGAGTTTATATTTTAGGAGGTTAGGGTTTATTAGGGGTAGGAAGAATTTTTAGGGTTTAGGATTTTAGGGTTTAGGGTTTTTAAACTGTAAACCCTAGATCCTAAACCTTAAAACCCCATAAATAGTTAATATTTAAATAGAGGTATTTTAGACTTTTTACAAGAAAATAACTAAAAAAAGGAAGGTGGTTATATGTGATTAATAAGATAAAAAAAGGGTATATGTGGTTAAGCCCCATTTTTGAAAGGGACATATTGAAAGGGACATATTGAAAGGGATATTTCTTAAAATTTCTCATATATATATATATATATATATATATATATTATATTTGCCATTTGAAGAGTGACAAAATATGTTTGCATATTCTCTAAACTTTCTTAAAAAACTTTCGTGTGTTTTATGAGTAGATCTAAATATATTTTCAAAATCATGGGATAATTAAAAATGGAAACTAAAAGCATTACTCTCTCCCTCTTTCAGAGGCTTTGCCTCGTCCAATACGAGTGGAGTTTCCATCCGGAAGGAATGATGCCTTGCCGCGTCTCGATCAAATCAAGATTCTTTTTTTCTTTTTTCACTCACTTTCTTCATAATTTGAGAGAATTGAGGCAATATTTAACCCTAAACCCTAAACCCTAAACCCTCAAGATTTTCTGTATATGTTCTATGGCTCTTGAACCTTTCTTATACGCGGCCTCTTAACTTGATTTTTAACATCATCATTGTGGACTATCATTTGGAAAAAACGGTGCCTATTTATCCTTTCGATGGATAGTTAGATCAACACCACTTTACAATCGATGTCATTACAAGAGGAGTTACCACTCAAGATACCTGAAGGTGGCAACTACATGGTTCAACAACAGAGCTCGCTGAGCATAGTTGGCAGATTGCTCAACCCGAGGGACAGAGCATGCCCAGGATGCTGCGCATCATGCCGTCGATCTGGAAGGTTTATGATCGAGTTCGTGGATTGGAACTCTCCAAAGATCGCTTCCAGTTTTTCTTTCAACTGGAAAGCGACATTCAAACCATTCTCAAACATAAGTTCTGGACTTTCGACGATTGGGGAATGGTGATAGAATGGTGGTCGCTGAAGGGATTGACTGCATAGATGACCCTCCAATATAGCCACTCAAGCTATTTGACCATGTAGTTTCGCCTCTTCGTTTTATAACATGAACTTTCGACTCTATTATTTTGATACACAAACTTTATATACTCTTCACAAATGACCAAATGAAATTGAACTAGTACTAAACCGGCTTATTAGCGGTGTGAAATCACGTTTAGTAAATAATGTAATATTATTGAAAACAAAAACAAAAAATAATTAAAAATCTAATTACTGAACCATTAACTTAAAATGTCCCAAACCAAAATTGTTAAACCAAAACTAAAATTAAACCAAACTTAAACCATAAACCAATCCACTCATATATATACCAATTACGACTCCCTTCTTTGACTGATATTAGGGTTCTTGAGCTTGAAATTGAGATCAAAGAGAGAGGGGAAATCGAGAGAGAGAGGGAAGATCGACGAGATTGAACACCAATTTGTCGTTCCCAAATTGGTATGGTAAAAGCAATTATGTAATCCGTGATTCACAAACTGTCATTTGTGACTATTTATTTTTATGACAAGGAGAAGATTCGCAGGAAAAGCCCTCATGGTTATGGTGAAGGAAAAGGACAATACAGAGATGATTGTGGCACCTAGGACAAGGCAGCTAAATACGATGGTAGAAGCTGTCCACATGCCTCTCTCTATCTCTCACCTTCTCCCGGCGTCTCCTTCTCATGTCTTCATCTTCCCCGCTGTCTATTTCATCTCTCTCTCGGTCTCTTCCCCCTACTCGCACCGTCATCATACCTCTTGTCTCTTTCTCTTACTTCTTCTCAGGAAGACTGACTCTTGGAATAAGACATGACGAGATACATATAAGCGAGAGGTCTGGACATCAAGACAAAGAAAAGCACTCTGAGTTTGAGAGTAACTGAAGAAGACACACGGCGTTGATCTTGGACGGAATTTATTGGAACCATAAGGTCGAATCCAAGGGTAACAGAGACACCCAAACTTTCTGAGCTTGTTGTAGTTTGGTGTGGTGCGGAACAACTTCTGAAATGGTGAGGAATTTTCTAGTGAAGGGGATGGAAGGAGATTGATAAGATAGTCATCAACAACAAACGAGTAACTCCAGTATGTGTGTGGTATGCCGGCTTGATGTAGGAGTGTTAAACCAGTTTCAACAATGTGCCTTTGTTTGCGTTCAGCGATGCCATTGTGCTCCGATGTGTGAGGTGGAGTAGTGTGATGTGGGATACCTCTGCTTATTAGGTATTTTGAAGACCGATGAATTCGCCCCCATTATCCGAGAACAAGATCTTTATTTTGGTGTTGAAGCAATTTTCCACAAGAGTTTGAAACGATGGAAAAATCTGAGCTACTTGAGATTTTGCTTTCATTGGATAAAGCCATGTGTACCTTGTGAAGTGATCAACAAATAATACATATTATTTATAGCCATCAATAGGGTGTACCGGAGATGTCCAGACATCGCTAAATATAACTTCAATGGGTTGAGAAGTAGAGAGAGTGTTTGTTGGAAAGGGAAGCTTATGAGTTTTATTACTAAAACATGAATTGCAAGGAGAAGTAGACATGGAAGAGACTGGTAACTTAAACTGAGAAAGAATAAAACTAAGTGTTTGAGAGTTGGGATGACCCAATCTTGAATGCAAATCTGAACGAGAAGCTTTAATGCAAGAGAAAGCAGAGATATGGTTTGAAGGAGATGAAGAGATAGTCGGCCACTCATACACACCATCGCTGGCTCGGCCTTGAACCAAAGTTTCCCCCCGAGCTGAGATCCTTCACATGAAAGTCAGAGGGACACATTTGAACCATAAGGTTATTGGTCTTGCATAGCTTATTAACAGATATCAGACTCATCCTGATTTTATGAACATACAACACATTACTAAGTAATAGAGGACGTGTGTTAGAAAGAAGAGAGGCATAACCAGTGTGTGTTATTGGAAGAGCCGTGCCATTTTCGACTGATATCGGTGATATTTTACCGCTTTTTTACCATATATTTCAAGTACTTTTTATGAAGAAACTAAAGGGTTTCAGGATTAAAGTGATGATTTTCATTATTTTATGTTTTCAAAGTGTTTTTTTCTGAAAATATGTCATTTTGGGTCATAAAGGGGCATTATTCTCCAAGTTCAGCAATTCATCACCAAATGTTCAGGGCCAGATGAATCTGTTATGCATTTTGTATTGAAGTGAGAATTGAAGACAATCAAGCCACGTGAGTCAGCTGTCACATGGGCTTGGAATCAAGTCATTCGTCCCAACGACCAAGAAGTTATTCTCTTAATACTGAAGACTTGTGAAGTGGACCAGTTCCACGCTTCAGAAGTTTGGTCTTAGATGAAGACCTTCCCCATCATAGATTGTTATGGGATTGACACATGCTAGATGAAGAAGTCAGATTTCCAATTCCAACGGTTAGATAATAAGTTATGCTGGTTCTACTGAAGACATATTGTGCAGTCTCGATGTGAAGCAGTCGAAGAACGCGAAGGAAGAACGATCGATCGATTGCCAAATTGACTTAATCGATCAAGGCCCAAGGATCCATTAGAATCTTCCAGACGTGTCAGAAGATATTCAGTGTTTACCAAAATATATTTTTGGCTAAACATCGATCAAATATCCTCTTTCTTCGATCGACTGAAGGAGATAATATCAAATATTATGAATCTCTTCAGCTGATCCTCTCTTATGTCTTTAATGAAGCCCTTGGTTGTACCTCACTCNTTGGTCGTGCCTCCCTTTCTATTTAAAGAGACTTCTCATCTCAGAGAAGGGTGTGCCTCTCTTTCACCAAAACTCTCTAGAGAGAGCACTTTGCTTTCATTTCTTTCTCAAATTCTTTGGTAATTTCGTCTTGTTGTTGTAAGGGAGAAGATTCATCCTCCTTGTCTACTGATTTGGAGAAGTTTTCTAAACCCTTTTCTATTTATTTATGATGTCAATTTCTATGATTTTTGCTATTATATTTGAGTAGATCTTTGGTGGGAATATGAGTTTTCAATAGGCTATTCATGGCTTGCCACATATGTAGGATTTATACTTATTACATGATTGCTTAGATTTGACACCCTAAGTGATTTTTTATATATTGATCTCTTCATCTTGACAATTTGATGAGATTGATAAGAACTAGTATTAAATGATAGGTAAATAACTTCCGCGCCTTGCTTTCCTAGTTCACCTTTGTGACTATTGTGTGAATTAGGATATTAGACATGTTTAATCACTACTATGAAAATAAAAATATTAATTTACGACTGATTTGAATACTTAACCGGATTATATCTGTCTTTGAAACCTGAATAGTTTAATCTATGAAACTTAGAATTTTCTCCGAAACCCGACAATTGCAACACTTGCTTCTTTATCTTTTCCTTTTATTTCATTTTGCATTTCATAAACAAAAACCTTCCATTCGATCGAGCGAATAAACCCGTTTGATCGATTGATAACCAAAAACCTTTATTTTTTGCTTAGCTCAAGTCGAATCGATTTTGTTACTGTGTACACTTTGCCTCCCTGTGGATTCGATCCCTAAGTACTACTGCGAGAGACTGTGCGCTTGCAGGAATATATTGGGTGAAAACTAAATCCCCATCAAGTTTTGTGGCGCCATTGTCGGGGAGCAATAACTGTACCACTAGCATTAAGAGTAGATTTCAGTCTTACACACAATTAAGCTTACTACCCAAGAAAGTTAACCCTTCTGATATGAGAGATCTGCGGCCGATCAGCTTGTGTTATATTACTTACGAGATTGCTTCTAAAATTTTGTGCTCGTGTCTAAAAAGAATCCTACCACATATCATATCACAGACACAAGGAGCCTTTGTAGGGGGTAGACTAATATCCGATAACTTGCTGATTGCTCATGAGTTGTTATATGGATTACACACGAATCCAAGATGCAAAGGGGAGTTTATAGCCATTAAAACATATATGTCCAAGGCTTACAATTAAGTTGAATGGCGTTTCCTGGAGAAACTATTCAGACGACTTGGCTTTGCTGAAAAATGGGTTTCTTGGATTATGTTCTGTATTTGGTCGGTGCCATACACGGTGGTTTTGAATGGACAACTTCATGGACCAGAACGGGGACTTTGACAAGGAGATCCGCTCTCTCCATTCTTATTTATCCTCTGTGTGGAAGCCTTAGTTCACGTCGTGAATAAAGCAGAAGGAGAAAATGAGATTACAGGAATGGAGCTAGCTCCGGAGTGTCCTTCGATACAACATCTCTTGTTGCGGATGACAGCTTATTTCTTTGCCGAGATACCCCTCCTAAGGTCTCTCGGTTTTTGCATTGCCTAAATCTTTATGGCTCTGCCTCTGGCTAAATGATTTATCTCCAAAAATCTGCTATCACTTATGGTAAAGATGTTGATCCAATAATGAGACTTTTACTATCTGAGCTCTCAAGCATTGATCAGGTGGGAGGAACATGCTCTTATCTAGGATTACCTGAATGTTTCAGCGGTTCGAAACAACGGTTGTTAGCCTTTCTTAATAACCGTCTCACCAAACGATTATCAGGATAGTATGTTAAGACATTGTCTTTGGGAGGGAAGGAGGTGCTTTTAAAATCAATTGCCATGGCTCTTATGGTGTACACTATGTCATGTTTCAAACTCTCCAAATAACAATGTCAAAAGCTTACAACGGCTATTACAGATTTTTGGTGGAACTCATTGGAGGAAAAACATAAACTTCATTGGGTGTCATGGCGTAAAATGTGCAAAACAAAGCTGAGGGTGGGCTATGATTCTGAGACATCGGTGATTTTAATCAAGCTCTTCTCGCTAAACAGGCCTGGTGAATTATGAATGACCCAACGTCCTTGATCGCTAAAGTTTACAAGGGTCGATATTTTCGAGCACATGAATTTATCACTGATGGCCAAGGCATACGTCCATCTTACGCTTGGAGAAGCATCCTTCATGGTCGTGAACTTATGGCGAAGGGACTCATCAAGTCTATTGGTAATGGCCTTTCAACAAGAATATGGATGGAGAAATGGGTCATGGACAAGCATCCAAGGCGCCTATACAACAAACACACCATCATGAATTTGTGTTTGAAGGTGAACTCCCTGATAAATGCTGATAATCAGTGGATTGCAGAGGCTTTAGGGGACCTATTTCTTCCTCCTGATATTAATTTCATCAAGACACTACAGCCAAGCACACTTGCTGATCGTTATATCTTGGCCTACACGGATTCAGGTTCTTACAAGGTTAAAAGTAGCCGAGATCTAGCAACAAAGCAGCATCAGGAGCCTTTCAGAGAAGACCCATTGGAGAAGGAAACAGTGAATTTAAAACAACAACTATGGACCATCAAAACTGAACCCAAGATTCGAATGTTTTTATGGAGATGCATATCCAATGCTCTAACGTCGGTCTGAATTTACAGTCTCGCGGTATGCAGGTGGATCCGATGTGTAAAATATGCCACTCCGAACCGAAAACAATCTGTCATGTCTTTTTTAGGTGTACCATGGCAAAACAGTTTTGGGATTGTTCCAACATCCTAAAACCCGAACAGGGGTTCTCTGTTTCACTAGAACAAAATATGTGGTTCGTCTTTGATTCCTTAAAAATGACAGGGAACGCAAATGCTTCTCGATGAGATATTCCCTGGCTGTTATGGTCTATGTGGGGGTCAAATATCCCCCACAAGTCGAACTAATAAGTGAATGATCCTCTCGAGAGTGATTGACCCCGGGAACCCAGTTAGACACAAAGAAGGTCGCGA
>OVAP01001211.1:0-16473 GCA_900406295.1 Aurinia saxatilis | reverse complement strand
AAAAGCATATTTTTTTTTATATATATATATATATATATATATATATATATATATATGATGGGTTTGGGTTAGGGTAAATTGAAGAAGATTGAGTAATAAATAAAGTAGAAAACCTGTATAAGGTCACAGTATTCCTCTCCTAAAGTTTGCTGGCCCGAACCAGTGGTGAGAACAAAGTAAAGCATCTGCCCGAGCAGCTTCATCTGCTCGAAAGGGCACAAGGTCAAGATGTAATCGATGCAATTACAGCATCTGCAGACACGAGAGAGTATCGTACCTCCTTCTGGTAAGCTAGAGCGATTCTTGTACCGAAAAGCTGTCGGAAGGCGTCGCGGCAGGCGTCGTGGATGAAAGAGGCGTACTGATCGTCTTTCTCGGCTGCTCGCATGATTTCCGGCTGAGCTGCCAGCGGAAATTGCCGGCTAGAACCTGCTTCACCCGAATTCCCAACCCTCATCTCTCCCTCCGATGACTTTTGGGAACCTCTAAACCCTCTTTATATTCTATCTCAAAAATCAAAATCACTCCACCAAATTTTTACTATCAAGTTAACTGTCCTTTCTCCTTCCTATATTTAGGCTTGGATAATATGTTATGTCATTATAAATTTAAATATTTATTTATAAAAAATAAAATATTATCTGAAAGCAAAATATGATTTATATTATTTTTTTATATTGTTAATAGTTTATGGTGTATTTTATAAATCTTTAATTTAGGATTTTGATGGTATACACGACATTGTAGCCTAATTTAAAACCAAATATGGTTAACATTGTGAACGTAATACATATTCTGACCTAATATTCGGGCCAATTTATCTGCTCTTAAATTTAGACCGCGATATATATAACAAACTTGGTAATGCTCAAAACCATCGGAAAGATGCTTAAATGTAATCAAGTACGAAGAGAACACCGGCCATTTCGTCGGGGAATTGGTAATCTTCACTAAATCCATTGAATTAGTAAGGAATATAACTGAAGTCTGACCTTGGGTAAGCATGCACTCCATAGCCCAGATAAGTGCATCAAATTCGAAATGTAATGCAGAGAGTCACCTCCGCAAATTCCTTGTTCCCAGAAGATAGTCAGTGTCATCCTTAACACATACCCAATCTAAACCCGTTTTATTATCCGTAGGTTTCCATGATCCATCGAAAAAATATTTTGTTTCTGATGTGTTTGGCAAGATATGAGGGGGAGTTGATATATTCGCCTCATGACATGTTTCCAAATGTTGTGCTTCTACCCACTGGGAAGCCTCATTCATCGCAAGTTCCAACGTTGCCGTCGGAGACAGATCTATACTTAAGAACACCTTATCATTCCGTGCCTTCCAGATATACCATGCAATCCACGGAAAATCTTGGGTTGCACAGTCCACCGGTAATCGCCAAAAAAATATAATCAAAATTCGCGAAAACCGAAGCCAAAGGGAAAGCAGACGGAGCAGTAGGAACATTTGAAAGCGCCCATATTTGTCTTGCCGGCAGACATTTAAAAAGAATATGCTGTATCGTTTCCTCCGCCGCCCCACATCTAGGGCAAGCCGTATCGCAATTAATACCTCTGGATTTGAGGTTTGCACTGACCGAGAGACAACCCGACAAGGCTTGCCAAAGAAAATGGTGAATTTTTGGAGGACACTGTACTTTCCAGATATAAGCATGTAGGGGTCTGATGTCCGGTCCATACAGTGTACTATTTATATTCCACCTGATACCCATACTTAATTGTATACCTTCCAGTTTTTGTGAAATGGCATGCAAAAGTATCGAGGACTGGTACACAGGCCAGTCGTATTCCACAAATCAGTTCCACATCCTCTGAGGAAAGTAATTGTTTAAAAAGTGGGACATTCCATGATTTTTTCGTCCCATCCATAAGCTGGTCAACCGTAAGGTCAGGAAAGAAATAGTACTCTGGCTCTTCCGCCGATTTTGGATTAACAGACGGTATCCATGGGTCATTCCACATAGAAATGGTTGGCCACATCCAACTCGTTTGATCAAGCCTTGTTTCCGGAAGAGGGCCTCCAGAAACTTCCAATCGACCCTATCATAGGCTTTACTCAAAAATCTGTTTTGACCGCGAGAAACTTATCACTACAGGATTTGTTTGTACGTAGACCAAGAAACATTTTCTGAGCAATAAGAATGTTATCTGAAAGCAGTCGTCCTACCACAAAAGCCGATTGTGCTTCCGAGACAATGATCGGCAGAATCCCTTGTATCCTTTCACACAAGACTTTTGTTATAATTTTATAGCCTATGTTGCAAAGGCTGATAGGTCGAAACTCTTGCATTTTACACGGCCGTTCCGTTTTGGAAATCAGACAAATGTTAGTCAAATTCAACCTTTTAACAAAAAAAACCGTTTCCATAAAATCTCTAACCAGTTCCACTAAGTCTGTTTTCACCACCGACCACGATTTTTGAAAGAAAAGGGTCGTCATACCATCCGGTCCTGGTGACTTCTCCGGATGCATTTTAAAGAGGGCTGAACGGACCTCCTTTTCTGTAACAGGAGCAAGGAGTTTTGCATTCATGTCTGCATCAACTTTGCACGGAACCTCCCTTAAGATGTCCTCAATATTGCCCGGATCCGAGGTTCGAAAAAGATCCAAGAAATAATTGACCGCAATTTGTTCAAGCCCTCGTTCGGATGTAACCCAGATGCCGTTTGGATGTGTAAGGCCCACAATTTTGTTGCGGGTTTGGCGCAATTATGTTTGCGCGTGAAAGAATTTCGTATTCTGGTCTCCCTCCTTTACCATAAATTTCTACTCTTTTGTTTTCAGAAAAGCTCCTCATCCTTATAAGCATTCCATAATTTCAATGTTATTTTCTCCAACTCTTCATGGGATCGTGAATCATCATTCTAAAAATCTTCCAGTTTTAGTTTAAGCTCGTCAATTTATCTTGTCCGTAATGAACTAAAGTTTGACGCCATTGCGAGATGGAGTGTCGACAATTTTTTATTCTCTCGACAAAAGTACCTTTCCACTCATCCTCATGGATCTGACTCATTCCAACCGTCCTCTATGTATTCCATCAAACCGTCTTTCCCCAACCACCTTTTATCAAACCAAAATTGTCCATGAGTCTTTGCCACCTTATCATCTAATGTCGCCACCAGAGGATGGTGGTCAGATCCTATCATGGATAAATATTCACTGTAAGAAAAAGGAAAGAATGATTTCCATTCTCCATTGACCAGCCCTCTATCTAATTTACATCGAATAACTTCTTTGTTCCGACGACCACGCCACGAAAAAGTATCTCCGAGGGAGGTGAACTCCGTTAAACCACAATTTGAAATTATTGTGTTAAAAGAAAGAAAGGAAGAAGCTGGTCGTAGTCGTCCTCCTTTCTTTTCATGATTTCCTGTAATTTCATTTAGATCACCGATTATGAACCAAGGGTCCGTATGAGAAATTCCTACTCGAGTCATTCTTTCCCAAACTTGGTCCCGTTTTTGTGGAACGGGATCACCATAAACAAAAGTAAGATAAATATCCCAATTTTTAAATTTAACCCCAATATCCACCATTCGATTACTGGTAAAAAGCACATCAACATGGAAAGCATTATTATTATAAAATAAAGCCAAACCGCCACTAGTGCCACATGGGTGGACCGTTACAAGTTTTTGATAACATAAATGAAATTGAAAATTTTGCATAAAAACAAACTCTTGCTTTGTCTCTAAGAGAAACAAAAAATCCGGTTTATGCTTCTTCCAAAGCTCCCGCAGATGTCTTATTGTCAAACAGTTATCGAGACCTCAGCAATTCCAACTTAATACCTTCATAAAAAATTATAGCTTGTTTTTTGGGAGATTATTACCCCCTTTGCTCCCTATACCATCATCCGATTTCGACTGGTAAAGGTCATTCTCGTTTTGCACCTCATTTTTAGCGACCTGTTTCTTCCTTGGTGTACATGCCTGAATGTTGCGTTTCTGGAATTTGCACCCACCAAACCATTAAAATGTCTGGTAACCTTCTTCCCGGTCCCCCCAGTCTACCTCTGTGGCATGTTGTCATCAGCTATTGCTAACGTGTGTGTACCATTTCCAGTTTCAACCTTCGCCTCCATTACTCCAGCATCTTCATTAGTGTTCAACTCACCTTCTTCTTCATCCTCCTCTTCTTCTTCTTCTTCATTAACCTCTTCTATTACCAGCATCGCAGCAGTCTGAGTATCGGACGTTGGAATCAACTCCTCCTCAGACATAATGTCATTTTCACAAGTACTATCGCGTGAGCATCATTCTCGCCACAAAAAGTAGTTTCCAGATTGTTCTCTGGGATTAACTTCTCCTGTTCCATATTGTCATGTACCTGAAAATTTGCAACCGGACCCACTCCTACTAAAACCGCATTAGTTTATGCCTCTTGTTGGTTGACCGTTGCACCATTCGTGCTTACACCAGGTTGCTCTATAGATAGAGCTTTGCGAGCTGTCTTCTCTCCCACCGCTGATGCAGACATCACCTGTTGCAATACTACAGGAACCCAACCATCAATAACCATATCATTACGACTTTGTTCCTATTCCACATCTTTACCGCTTTCTGATGTCTTCCTAGGCTGTTATGTCCCTTCTGGAACAGTCCATAAGCTAGTTCTCTGCCCCGATCTAACCACAGAATTTGGCCGTCGTCGAGCATCTTGCATGAAACCCGAGGAATGATCCATGGTAGGTCTCCATGTCGATGATCGACCCGTAGTTTTGTCCGCTCCATGCCTCATAGGCTCTTTTCCTTCCCTGTGAGCCGTTTCTTTTGAAGTCTCTGCATCCGGGTGAGTTTAAGCAGACTGTATGCATTGTTGACCATTCTCACCTTTCTCCCGTCTGTCACGAGACTCTGCTTTGGTCTTGGAGTGCCTGGAGTCTCGACTTTGCTTGCCTTTTGTTACCGCCGCCTTATAGCTTTGCATTTTGGGAGCATCATCATCAGGTATGTCACCTGAATGTGTAGCTTCCTTACCCTCTTGTAAACCGCATATCCGTGTCTCATAACACAAACTAAAACATCGACGGCAGAACCCGAACAAGTGTTTATACCGAAACTTCAATAAATATTTACTCCGTCTTCAAACTCCAGCTCAGTCTTGAAGACAAGAGGCTTGAATCCATCCACTGTGACCCGTATTCGACCTTCATGAGTATCAATCTCTCTCAGGATCCCAAGTTCTCTTCCAATGCTTGCAAAAACTGGTTGTATCCAATAATGTTGCGGGATACCATTCACTTTAATCCAGAAAGTGATAGCAGAGGGATAATTAAAGTCAATTATCGGTTCCCATCTCACAACCGAGAGCATCCAGTAGTCAAAATGGAATGGTTCCATGGTGAGCACCTGAACGATATCTTCCTCTTCTTGGAAATCTATCTGAAATCTTCCGAACCCCAAATCCGCCACACCCACCCTTTCCTCCACACCCCATATGCGTGGTAGCATATAGAGAAATTAGGCAGATTTTGTTCCCGAGGATTCATACAACGACCAATGAGGGTTTTGGAGTACCCTTTGATCAAATCTACATTATCGTTTTTTGGTACCTTGATTTTAAGCTTCCCTGCACTAGAGCCCTTGCCAACAGCGCCGTTCTTAGGAGCCCCATTGGAACCAATCAGGTTACTTTGAGACATGGTAAACCGAACAAAAGAGAGCCGCTTAAATTGTGGGACTTGTTTCAGATTACACAGTATCGAGAACCCATAATAAAGAATCAATATTATGCCGAAAAGTGGTATGATTCGTTGCAAAACTACACCAATATATGTAGTACAGAGCAAATCACCGTAATAAGTCCACCCAATATACACCAAGACCATCGTCGTATTTGTCACCGATACAGAATCCTTCAAGTTTCCTTAATGTCATCACACTCAAATCTTCACTTTTGAGCCCTCTTGTCCCTGTATTTAATGACCGTTAATGCACTGCGATCTGCCATAAAAGCCACTTCAACAAACATTTAAGAATATATGATTAGATCCTAATCCCCCTTCGAGAATCCGAGAGATTTGCGCCCCTTCGTCTACGATCCTCCAGATCTCCTCCCCACATCCACCAATCAAATCCGTCAAGTTTACATAGAGACCTCTTCTGATTTGATTTCCTAACCCGAGTATCCTTCTGGACCCCATCATTCCGTAATGAATCACCGTTTAAGACACATAACAGATCACTGTTACCAGCACCGAACAAATCACCGTTATCATTTCCGGATATCTCTGCACCATTCAGAGTCGAATCGCCATTGAAATCGCGTGTCTTTCTTTCTTTCTTTTTTACAAATATTTTTACATATGTTTGATCACGTATGATTATTATTATAAAATTATTTTATTACAAGACACTATACCCTAATTTAGAATTTATAAACACACAATAAAAATATATACGGTTTTATTATTGTTACAAAAATTATCTTATAATGTGACAATATACCCTAATTTGGGATTAATAAGCTAAAACTGAAAAATATATAATATGGGTATTGTTATAAAAATTACTATATTACATGACATTATACCTTAATTTAAAATTTATAAATCTATACCGAAAAATATACAGTATGATTATTATTATAAAATTATTTTTAAATATACTCTAAATTATATGATAATGTTTCATAGGTGGTGCCCCATGCTAAAGCGAGGGGATAACTATTTAAAATTAGCTAAACTTTAAACGTTTTAACATTAGAAAAATACTCAACTTAAACTAAACCAATGTAAATAACGACATAAAAACCATAAACCCAAAAGTTACTCAGCCATACCTAGTGCATAACATTCATTTTAAAGAAAATTCCACCCATCAATTGTTAGAATTTCTTCAAAAATAGTAGGACCTCTCACGATATTGAACAACATTTGGCACGAAAGTGATACGAGTAATCACTCGACATGTCAAATCTCATTCTAATTAATTTGGGAAATCAGCATACATGAGTTTCTTAACCGCGTGAAACCACATCAACTTAAATGTTTTGAAAGATATGGTGAAAATTGATATTGTAAATTAACAAATAAATAACTTTAAAGCACGAAGGTAAGGGAGAACTTCAAAAAATACCATTTTTGGTGTAGTTATTTTATCAAAAGACCATTTTTTTGTTTACATTTTTTTAAGTATACCCTAAAATCCTTAACACAAAAAAATATTTTTATTCAAAAATCACTAAAATCTAAACCTTAAGACCTTAAACTTAAACCCAAGTAACACTAAACCCGAACCCCATAAGGTTTTAACCCTAAACTCTAAACCATGGTTCCCTAAATGAACTCTAAATCCAAAAGTGGGAGATTAATAAAAATCGGGCTACTCACACAATGGGAGATTGATAAATCGAGCTCGGAATCACAGTAGATTTTTGTAGCGAAGAAAGGAAGAGGAGATGTCAACATTTGTGTAAAAAGAATTGTAGAGCAAAATAACATGACTTTATTTATATGTTTTATAACGTTTAATGATTATATGTTATTTATTATTATAGTTATTATACGTTAGACAGGGTTAATATTATTTTTCTGTAGTGACCATATGGTACGCGGAAATTAACAAATAAACAGAGTAAATCTCCGCGCGGAAAATTCGAATAATTCATGACTTTAACTTTTTTTTCTTTTCTTTTTTTATTTGATTTTATAGTCAAAACACTTGAATTTTAAAATAGTTTTTGCCAACTAACAACATATGCAAAAAGATGATATAAGTAAGCAAGTAATGTTCTCTAGTCAATAATATTTTGTACCGTTAATGAGTATACTTTTGTTTTTTGAACCCTTTGTCTATCTTTGATGAATATATATTTTGTTTTTTAATCATTATGGACCATAGAGAAATTAAAATGGTTTTAAACGGGTTCAACAAAATGGTTATTCAATTATAAGTTTTTGTTTGCCAACAACCTATGCGAAAATTAACAAATAAACACGGTGATTCCTTGCACGGAGAATCCGAATAATTCATGACTTTAGCTATATCTTTTTGAGGAATCCAAATAATTCATGACTTTAGCTATTTTTCCTTTTTATATGATCTTATAGTTAAAACACTTGAATTTTAATAGAATTTTTGCCAAATAATACCATTTGCAAAAGATTATATAAGTAATCAAGTAACTTTGCTTCAACTAGTTCAAAAAATGGTTATTCAATTAAAAAATTTTGTTTGCCAACAACCTATATGAAATTAACAAATAGACACAGTGATTCCCTGCACGGGGAATCCGAATAATTCATGACTTTAGCTATATTTTTTCGAGGAATCCAAATAATTCATGACTTTAGCTATTTTTCCTTTTTACATATTGTTATAGTTTAAACACTTGAATTTTAAGATAATTTTTGCCCAATAATACCATTTGCAAAAGATTATATAAGTAAGCAAGTAACTTTGTTTCATTTCACCTACCTACAATATATATATATATATATATATAAAGATGTGATTAAAATATTTATTAATTGGCCAATTTCTTAGGTTATCCAATTTAAAGCTTTTGTTTACCAACAACTTACGCGAAAAATTATCATTAATGAGTATACTTTTGTTTTTTTGAACCTTTTTTATCGTTAATGAATATATTTTTTTTGTAATGAGTATATTTTTGTAAACTAATTCAATTTTCCATTTTTATCATTATGAGACATAGAGAAATTAAAACGGGTTTGACATGTCACATTTTCAATAATATTAAGACATGTAATCCTTTTTTATTTAAACTTTCCCTTTTTAATAGAGATTTTTTTTTAACATTATGGGCCGGAGAGAAATTAAAACGGGGTTCGATGACATGTCACACATCCAATAGTATTAAGACATGTAAATTTTTTTTAATGAAAACATCGTAGAATCATTGTGAGGTCACCACCTAGGATTTTTGCGCTCAGAATTGTATATAAGACTAGGTGGTGTCCGCGCTAAAGCGCGGGATAATTATTTAATATACATATATAAAACATTAGTTGAATTTAAAATGTTTTACATTAGGCAAATAATCAGTTTAAACCAAACCAATATAAATAACAACATAAAAACCAAAAAAACAAAAGTTACTTAACCAAACCTAGTGCATAGCATTCGTTTTAAAAAGATTGAGAAATCCTCCCATCAATTGTTAGGATTTCCTTAAATACCATTGACCTCTCACGATATTGAACAACATTATTAGATGGTAAATTTGTCCACACACTTGGAACAAAAGTGATATAATCAATCACTCAGCATATCAAATCTCATTCTAATTTATTTTGGAAATCAACATACGTGAGTTTCTTAACCGTGTGAAAACACAACTTGAATATTTTGAAAGATGTGGTGAAAATTGATACGGTAAGATAACAAATAAACAACTCTCAAGCACGGAGATAAGGAAGAACTTTAAAAAACATTTTTTTCAAAAGATAATAGTTTTATATACAATTTTAAAGTAAATTACCATTTTTAATATTTTAAAAATGTTTTATAATATTTGGGGGGGGGGGTCAAGGTTTAGGATATAAGGTTTAGGGTTAAAACCCTAAACCCTTAAATCCTAAACACCAAAAAATATTTTTATTCAAAAATTACTAAAAGCTAAACCCTAAAACCTTAAATCTTAGACTCAAGTAACACTAAACCCTAATCATGTAAGGTCTAACCCCAAACCCTAAACTGTGGAACCCTAAACGAACTCTAAATCCTAAAAGACCATCTATTGTCCATAAAATATTTTTAAAATGTCCTATAATGCTTTTTTGGATTTTAGGGTTTAGGGTTAAAACCTTAAACCTTAAAATCCTAAACACCAAAAAAGATCTTTATTCAAAAATCACTCAAATTTAAACCTTAAAACCTTAAATCTTAAACCAAAATAACACTAAACCCTAACAATATAAAGTTTTAACCTTAAACCCGAAACCACGGTTCCCCAAACGAACTCTAAATCCTAAGAAGTGGGAGACTAATAAAACTCAGGTGACTTTCACAGTGGGAGATTGTTAATATTTGTAGCGGAAAAAGGAAGAGGAGATGTCAACATTTGTGTAGAAAAGAATTGTATAGCAAAATAACATGACTTTATTTATATGTTTTTATAACCATTTAGCGATTATATGTTATTTATTATTATATTTATCATATGTTGGATAGAATTAATACTATTTCTTTTGTAGCGACCATATCTTACACAAAAATTAACTAATACACCCAGTGATTCTCCGCGCGGAAAATCTAAATAATTCATGACTTTAGTTTTTTTTTTCTATTTATTTTATATGATTTTATAGTCAAAACATTTGAATTTTAAAAGAGGTTTTGCCAAATAACAACATGTGCAAAAAATGATACAAGTAAGAAAGTAATGTTCTTTAGAAAACAACCTTTTTAATACTCAGATAATGTAAATTCCCCCTAAATTTTAATAGAAATTTTTTCTCTATTTAATCAATTTATTGAATTCATAAAAATCCACTGAACATAGATGACAGTGATTACCTGCGCGGAGTATCCAAATATTTCATGAGTTTAGCCTTTTTTATTTTATTTTTATATGATATTATAGTCAAACACTTGAATTTTAAAAGACTTTTCGCCAAATAACAACATATGAAAAAAGTTGTATAAGTAAGCAAGTAGTGTTCTTTAGTAAACAAATTTTTTATCATTAATGTGTATAATTTTGTTGTTGAACCTTTTTTATAGTTAATGAGTATATTTTGTTTTTTAAATCATTATGAGCCGTCGTAAAATTACAACGGACTTAAACGGGTTCAACAAAATGGTTTTTCAATTAAAAGATTTTGTTTGCCAACAACCTATGCAGAAACTAACATATAAACACAACGATTCCCCGCGCGGGGAATCCAAATAATTCATGACTTTAGCTATTTAAGAATTTGCGTTTAAACCAAAATAAAAACAAATCTTATATATCACCTAGCTAGGTTATTTAATACCATATTTAATCAATATAAAGAATTGTTGATTTAAATAACATGGCCTTATTTACATGTTTCTATAACCATTTAATGATTATATGTTATTTATTATTATATTTATCATACATTGAACATGGTTAATTAGTACTATTTCTTTTGTAACTATCACATGTTACACGGAAATTTAACAAATAATCACAGATTTTTTATCATCTCTTATTAGAAACCTAGTATCTAGTCAAATTTTGCCATTCTAATAAAAAAACTCTTGATTATTAATACATTCTATGCGATTCCCCGTGCGGAGTATCAAAATAATTCATGACTTTAGCTTTTTTTCCTTTTTTATATATGATTTTATAGTAAAAACACTTGAATTTTAAAAGAGTTTTCGCAAAATAACAACATATGCAAAAAAATTATATAAGTAAGAAATTAATGTTATTTAGTGACCAACCTTTTTAATTGTTAATAAGTATACTTTTGTTTTTTTGGACTTTTTTTGCCGTTAGTGAATTACTTTTGCTTTTTATCATTATGGGCCGTAGAGAAATTGAAATGGGCTTAAACGAGTTCAACAAATGGTTGTTTAATTAAAAGTTTTTTATTTTAATCAAAATTTTGATTTTAAGTAAAAATAAAAGATAAATGTAATTTTTTCCTAAACGTTTGACTCCTATTTTAATGGACCGTAGAGAATTTAAAACATCGTTAATGAGTATACTTTTATTTTTTTGAACTTTTTTTTATTGTTAATGAATTACTTGATTATCATTATGGGCCGTAGAGAAATTAAAATGAACTTAAATGGGTTCAACAAAATTGTTGTTCAGTTAAAAGTTTTTATTTTAATCAAACTATTGATTTTAAGGAAAAAAAAAAGATAAATATAATTTTTTCCTAAACGTTTTTTTCCTTATTTTAATGGGCCATAGAGAAATTAAAACGGGATTTAATGACATGTCACACATCAAATAGTATTAAGACACGTAATCTTTTTATAATTAATTTTATGGAAAAAATCGTAGAATCATTGTGAGCTCAACACCTAAGATTTTTATGCTCACAATTGTATATAAGATAAGATTGGATTATGTATCTATAGTGATTTTGTGTAATTTGACAAATTTTAGTATTATTGGAGCATGTATTTTAAAAAACCTTTAAAAAATCAGTGTTATTGAACTAGTGATTTTAACAAATACCTTCAAATTTGGTGTTATTATAAATATTTTAATCATTTGGTTTAAAATGATTTTAGAGTGTTTTGGATGAGTTTCTTAGTTAAAAATGGAAATACTCAAATCGCATCGTTTTAGGTGGAATACGAGGTGATTTCATTAAAACTTTTCAAAATCATCAAAACTCTCCAAAACCTCATTAAACATCAAACCATTTCAAGCTCATAATTTAATACATAGTTGTGAATTGCTTTCTGTTGTTTTAGATTGTGTTTTGTTTCTTGTAATCTTAGGTTTGCGTGTTTAGACTTTGGGTTTGTTCTGTATCCCACCTCTTTGTTTTCTTTAATAAAAATTATATTAGATGAAAAAAGATAACTGATTATTATTATTTTTTCACTGA
The DNA here is from genome assembly GCA_900406295.1 of Aurinia saxatilis. Taxonomy (NCBI): domain Eukaryota; kingdom Viridiplantae; phylum Streptophyta; class Magnoliopsida; order Brassicales; family Brassicaceae; genus Aurinia; species Aurinia saxatilis. The sequence continues at coordinate 3,944 of OVAP01001211.1, read as the reverse complement.
AAGTACTTCATTCATCAAAGAAAGTGTGTGTACCGAAATTCACACAACCACAAAAAATTTCTAACGAAACTTTTAAGGGATCGTCGACTGTCTTAATGTATGAACCACTTGTGAATACGAAAGCAAAGAAAGCACATGAACTAAAAACAGAAGGCAAAGACAAAGGTATAAAGCTAGGTTTTGGTTGATAGTATGCTAAGGTCTCTTGCAGCCACGAAGTTTAGTGTGCAAGAGCTCTGGAAAGTTTTAAAGATACATTATGAGCTACGACTAGCAGACTATTTATACTCTTAGCTAAACCATCATACGACCATGGGCTTTTTCTTCTCGTTTCGGGCCACCTTTCCTTTCTCTGTCGACAAAATCTCGGATAGTTTCCTTTTCTCCGATATTCTTCGATACGCCTTCCCTTTTTCCGATATTCTTCGAGATAACTTCCATTCTTACGAGAAGCTCCTAGAAGACGTCTTTTCGTCGAGATACAAAGGAGAACTTCCATTTCCGTAAGATTGTGTCCCAACCTTCTAGTATGTCGGTTTACGATGGCTTTTCTTAGTCTGAAATGCGGTGCTTGGCCCGTTAAGGAAGTGTTGGGCTGTTTAGCTTGTCAAGAGTGTTGTTAGACTCGTATGTCGTAAGTGTTCATATGAATACCTCGTTAAAAACCTTAGCAAGGAAATCACTTGGGAGAAAACCTTACCAAGGGAAAAAGAGTGTAACCATGTTGATCTTTGTCTATCATGTGATGAAATGTTCATCGTGGATCCTTAGTTCTCGATGGAACTTAGTTATTTACTTTGCTAGGATCCACGGAAAGAATATGGTACGAATCCGAAGTCGTTTTGACTTGTCGTGATCATGGATGGCGTTGAAATAACGTTAGGCGACCCGTGTGTGTTCCACGGGTCGCGGAATGGCTTTGACAACACGTAGTGTGACCCGTGCACATCCACGGTCGCGGAATGAACTAGACAGAATGAACCGCGACCCGTGAACATTCCACGGATCGCGGAACTCGTATGGCACGACGAAGCGCGACCCATACACGTTCACGGTCGCTGAATGGCCAGCTTGGATGAGTCACGACCCGCGGCTCATGCACGGGTCACGGAACTGAGCTCGTCGTGACAAAGGGCGGCCCGTGCACGATCACGGGTCGCGGATCACGTTCGAGACACGACGAAGTGTGACCCGTGGTCTGTGCACGGGTCGCGGGAAGACTTGGTGGGACGAAACGCGACCTGTGGCCTGTGCACGGGTCCCGGAATACCTTCCTTCGACGAAACACGACCCATGACTCATCCTTGGGTTGCGACTTGCTTTGACAATGCGAAGCGCGACCCATGGCTCGTGCATGGGTTGCGGTTCGTGTTTGGAAGTAGCCAGTCGCGAACCGTGACAAGCTTACAGGTCGCGGACTGTTTAGATAAGTTGCTTCGTTGAGAAATACCTCCCCGATAACGCAATCCCTTGTTCGTATGGTTGAAAGAACAATTTCGTAGAAAATTGAGCTCTCATAAGGTTTTTAGTTCGGCGACCCATGAAGCTTCACGGGTCGCGGTTTGTGTTGTCACGACGAAAGGCGACCCGTGATCCCCTCACGGATTGCGGATCAAGCCTTTCACTGTTAGAGGTGACCCGTGTAGCCATTTACGGCCTCCGAAAATAGTTTCGGCCTCCGAAAACAGTTCCATATGAAATTGAAGCCTTGTTTGTCCGATTTCATGTGTGGATGACCAAGCTATCAAAAGGCCAAGTCTTTTGATGATCATGAGCAATCTATCCATGTGATGCCTTAGTATTTGGATCAATACCAAGTCATAGTTGATTTGTGTGTTTTACGGAGAACACTTAACCATTTCATGTTACCAATCTTCGGGGGTGGAATCTGACCCCCACAATTAGGCCCCCAACACTTTAGGTATGGAGAGTTTCGTGTGTAGATTGAAGATTGATGCATGGTTCTTAGTCGTAAGCCGTAGGAGGCATCGATCGTAGTTTATTGGAGACGAGAATGTCATCCCGCGGGTTATGATCCCGAACGCTACCGTAATGTTTTTGTTTCCGAACACAGAAATCGTTTAGTTACCTTGGCACGTTGTTTAAGATAACTATTGAAGTTTTCCCTCCAAAGTTGTGTATAAGTAGGAATGCTTCCTCATCCTTGCTCACAAGGTGCATTGTTGAAGTTTTTTCAGAAGTTCTCAGGAGTTGTCAGGTAACTCTCTGTTCTCTCTCTTGTTCTTCATTGATGTGACTTGATAAATTTAGGTTTTGAACCTTGTTCTTGGTAGTGAATCATAGTTTTGGATAGTTTACAAAAGACTTAGATGTTTTTACCGCTGGATCTTCTAGAACTCAGGAGCTTTGTGATTAATTGTTAAATCACTATTCACCCCTCTTCATCTTTATTTCCATCTTTCTCAACTGCTTCTCATTCATCATCAATCATTAACAACCATTGTTGTGAAGAGTTTCTCTTCATTCTCACAACTCCCCATCTTTCTCACACTTAGATAAAATTGAATTAAAGTATGGAGGACGGAGGTTTTGATATGTACCTTGGAGAGTGGTTAGCGACGCAGAAGAGAGACAAGATCATCGAGAATCAAAGACATAGACAAGGAGGAGGATCTACGGATCGCGTCCTGCCCTCCTTTCTGGTTCTGCGACCCGTGCAATCCCTTCGGGTCACGGTTCGTGTGGAGCCGAGCTTTCCACGAGCTGCGATGTCCCTACGGGTCGCGTCTCATGATCTTGTGCTGATTCCCCAACCCGTGAGCACGTTTTGGGCCACACTTTGCTTCCCCTCGTGACTTCCGCAATCTGTGAAGGTTATTCCGCGAGCCGTGATATCGGATTTGATGATGACTCGGGTAAGGTCTCTTCCGAAGAATATGAACTTAAGAATAGTCATGTCGTGCGATGCTTCGATGGTAATAGCTACTTCGTCCCGCAAAGTGATGATTTGTCTTCTTCGAATTGTCTAATCCCGATGGTAGTCGGGGATAGTGGTGGTTGTTTGTCCTTATTCATTACTCTTGTATGCTTGCTAACTCTTTGTTATCTTACATATATGCAGATTGTCCAATTCTTCTTCGTACCGCGAGACGTCCGGAAGGGATTATGGAGATGGAGAGATCAAGGATGACGGTCATGGAGAGACTTAGATAAGAGAAGGGTGCTAATAGTTCGGAGGCCAAGTCTTCTTCACCGATCGTTGGACAAGAGGGTTCTTCCTCACGCTTGGAGAGTGCACCTTGGCTAGGTGGTGTTTGTTGTTTACGTGCTGGAGGTGTCCCGAAAATCAACAAATGAGTTTTCCCGAAGATCGATAAGGGTAAATGCGTTGCCAAGGATGACTCGAAACCAAGTAAGGTGAAAGCTTTCGCAAAACCGGTCAAGGACCAAGGAGCCTCGAAGGCTGCTTCTCGCAAGAGGTTGATATATCCTAGTTTTTACCGGTTTTTACACTAATAAAACACATATATATATATATATATATATATATATTATCGAAACAATATATTGTTATTAGAGTCCAAATAAGTCAGTTTAGGTACATGGACAAATTTGGGGATTTTGGTGAATTATGGAATAATTATGGAGCAAAGGGAAGCAAATATGTGGAAGATAATGCAGAAGCTGTCCGAAGTCTCTTAAAGATCGTATCAGATGAAGGTCTTCCCGAAAGAATTTTAATCTCAAATTTTGACACAACATATAAAATTGAGTTAGCTTCACTTTGGCGGTGGTTTCAGCTCATTCTGATTATTGGTTGAGGAGATATGACGGTTTTAGTGAAGACATTTCATTCTGGCGGGCAGAAAAGGAAATTTACCAAATCTCCAAGATCTATATTTTTCCTAAATCTTTTTGGATTTATTTCCTAGTTCTTAAATTCGTCCTAGACCCTATAAATAGTTTTGTACAGCCATTGTTTA
>OVAP01001210.1:0-25690 GCA_900406295.1 Aurinia saxatilis | reverse complement strand
GACTCAAAGTAGTCCTTCCGGACATTATTTCAGATACACAAGGTGCTTTCGTGGCTGGCCGGCTGATTACAGATAATATTTTGATCGCCCATGAAGTGACTCATGCACTACGAACCAATGCTTTTGTAAAGTCTGACTACATGGCGATAAAAACTGATATGTCCAAGGCCTATGACCGTGTGGAATGGGGTTTTCTCGAAAAACTAATGACGAGGTTAGGGTTCCATGAAATCTGGGTAAAATGGATTATGTCCTGCATCACCTCGGTGTCCTATTCCGTCTTGTTGAATGGCCAGTCACATGGTTTTATTAAACCAGAGAGGGGATTGCGACAGGGGGATCCACTATCCCCTTTTCTGTTTGTCTTGGGTGCGGAGGCTTTGATCAACGTTCTCAAGCAATCAGAACAAGCCGGGCGGTTACACGGAATTTCGTTAGTAAACAACGGGCCGACGGTGCATCATTTGCTCTTCGCGGATGATAGCCTGTTATTATGTAAAGCAACAGTGGAGGAGGGTACTGAACTCGTCCGATGTCTTAAACTCTATGGGGCAGCATCAGGACAGGTTATCAATCCAGCGAAATCATCGATTATCTTTGGTAAAGGTATGGCTCGACGTAGGAAATTGCCTATCCAGACGGTTCTTGGCATTGCCAAGGAAGGTGGGGACGGTACTTACTTGGGTTTACCAGAATGTTTTAGTGGATCTAAACGCAAGTTATTGCAGTTTATCCATGAGAAACTCAAATCTCGGTTGAATGGTTGGTACGGTCGAGCATTATCTCAAGGAGGGAAAGAGATCCTTCTAAAGTCAATAGCACTAGCATTGCCGGTATATGCTATGTCTTGTTTTCGACTATCAAAGGACCTATGTCAGAAGTTGACTAGGGCAATGACGGAATATTGGTGGAGCACAAGTGATAACAGGAGGAAAATCCCATGGGTGGCTTGGGAGAAATTATGCCAAACAAAAGAAGCAGGAGGTCTGGGTTTTCATGATATTTCTTCGTTCAACCAGGCTCTCTTGTGCAAACAAGCGTGGCGCCTACTTGATAATCCTGCGTCTCTGTTGTCCAGGATGTTAAAAAGTAGATACTTTCCCAATGGGGAGTTCCTTGATTGTGGTATTGGTCTTTCGCCGTCTTATGCGTGGAGGAGTTTATTGCATGGACGTGAGCTTTTGCGGAAAGGCTTGGTTCGATCCATTGGTGATGGAACCACGACATTAGTCTTCTCAGACAAATGGCTCTTTGGTCCTGTTCCTCGCTACCCATTGTCGAGACAAATGTCTTGTGATATGACTTTGCGAGTTTCGGATTTACTGGTCCCGGGAACGAGAGTTTGGGATGAAGACTTGCTGACTGAACTTTTCTACGATGTTGATAGATTAGCTATATCGAGGATCAAGGTTGCACGACAGCTCCAGGATGGTTATTATTGGGGTTACTCTAGCTCGGGATATTATTCCGTTAAAAGTGGTTACACCTTACTCATGCAGGCTAAATCTCTGACTGTAGATCCCCTTCCGCCTTTGGAAAAAGCGTTATGGCGTAAGATTTGGAAGGTTAATGCAGCACCCAAAGTAAGACACTTTTTGTGGCGGTGTTTGTCGGGGGCTGTGGCGGTAAGAGCTCGGTTGACGGCTCGCGGAATGAATATTGATCCAATTTGTCCAGCCTGTGGGGTTGCGGATGAGTCAATAGTTCATGTGTTATTTCATTGTTCCCTGGCAAAGGATGTATGGGAAGTGGCTGGTCTACACGTGCCGCCACATGGGTTTTCGCCAAATTCCATGTTCCTGAATATGCATTTCCTCGTGAACCAACCTTCCACTGACGCCTTGACGGTATCATTTCCGTGGTTGCTATGGCAGATTTGGAAAGCGAGGAATGCTCTGGTTTTTGAACAAACTTTATCTACGGCTAAGTCGATCATTCAGCGGGCGAAAGAAGAGATGGCAGAGTGGTTGATCGCAAATGCTCAAGCTCCTAAGGATGTTCCGGCTGTAAGACTCCATGATTGGATCAAACCAGACGTCCACTCTGTTAAGTGTAATGTGGCCTTTTCTTGGGTACACCCAAAACGGTTGTGTGGCGCTGGGTGGATTATTCGAAATACTTCTGGGATTCCGATGTTTCATGGACGCACTTCTTTTCCATGTACAACTAATAGATTGGTGGCAGCTCTACAAGGTTTATTGTGGGCGGTGACAAGTTTGAAGGAATTACATTTTCAAAATGTGATATTTGAGGTCTCTGATAATTGCCTTATGGATGCGGTGAGTCACCCATCCAGATTTCCATCCGTCCGGACACTGATTACTGAAGTTGCGGCAAGCTTAAGGTCAATTCAGGGCTCATCAATTGTTAATGTAGACATCTCAGCAAACGAAGTTGCTACGAAAATTGCTTCAAGTGTTACAAGGGAACACAGATATCAGTCATACATCGCTCGAAATGGTCCGAATTGGCTAGGATATCTTATTCATAGTGAGAGCGCAAGTTAGAGTAGTTTCCTGTTCTTTGTTACCTGTTCTTTGTTACCTGTCTACTGATGTGGTGACTGCAGTATCCGTGTATGGCTAAAGCCAACAATTGACTAATGAATAACCCCTTATTTGAGACAAAAAAAAAATATATATATGATAATTACATAGATTTGTAACGTACATTATTTTCTTTATCTGCCTTTAATTCTTTAATCTTCTTCCCTCTTAATTCTAGATTGTGTAATATTTTCAAGCTCCTATATATATTTGTGATATTCATATGTACCATTATCATTACACACTCACTGTCTCTTTATTCAAAAACTTTTAGTCCTATATTGTATCAAAAAATGACTAAAGCTACCGTTCTTGCTATCTTTATGGTTGTTCTTGTTCTAGGTTTGTTTTACACATAAAGATATATAGTACATATATATATTTTCTTCTCTTTGTTCATCTTGTAATAAAGACTAATTAAGCTTATGTTTTAAATATTTATATTAGGGATGATGATGCAGGAAACACAAGGACAAAGAAAGTGCACTAAAAATATAATATATACCGAAGAAAACTGTGAAAGTTTGGTTTGCGATTCTGATTGTACTTCGCAGTGGAAAGGAAGAGGCTCGTGTGTGTCGACACAAAGCAAGACTTGCGTCTGCACTTTTGATTGCAAAAATTAATTCGTCTTTGTTATATTCACAAAGTATGATTTAAAGTTAGAAAACCACGAATTGAATGAAAAGAAAAATTTGAAGTCTTTACGATTTATTTGAAAGTAAATTTTAATTTAAATTATTTGACGAATGCATGCTACTTCGGAATATCATGTATACCTTAATTCATGTATCGATCATCATCAATATCAACAATAAAATTTGCCATGGGTTCTAGTCTTCTAGATTAAGGTTTAGTGATGTTCTTTTCTATCTTTCTTTTTTTGCTAAAGGTGATGTTCTTTTTTGAATGATGCTTGTCCATAGATCTTACAAGTTTTATGTTTTGTATAAATGCTAATACTGTCAAAACTATATCCATCATACACAAAGACTATATCTACATGGATAATCCACGTATATATTCCATGTATATTTATTTGCATGGATTTCAGAACTGTAAGATGATTAATTGGATTTTGTTAAATTTAATGGTAGATATATATATTAAAAAAAACGCAAGAGACTGCTTGTCCTCATTCTAGGTTTGCTTTACATTTTTTCTTTGGTCGGCAAAGTGATTTCATTGATATTATCCTGAGAATAGGAATACAATTGGCAAGCTAAAACTTGTTGAGCAAATGTTTAATATACATTCACCATTCTCTAAAATGTACACATCATCAATATTATTATTTAAAAATAAATTAAACCTTATTATAGTATCTTCTCTTTGTATCATAATTTTTTATCAATACTTTTTTTCTTCAAAATTTTATCAATACTTTTTACTGTATAAAGTATAATGACATGATGTTCTGATTGTTGATTTTGAAGAGTTTGGGGTTATACCAAAGACATAATATAGTTCATTCTCAAGAGTCACTCAAAAGCCAAACCAGTAGCAATCTTTATATTTTGTTGGAGATATTTTAACAGTTAAACTAATGTTTTTTGGTATTTTTATTTTGTTTCAACTTTGAGAACATCAAATCGCTATAAAAAATATCATGATTCACCTATTCTGAACGTCCTAGATAATACTGAATTTCTGTTTTTACCAATCTTAGTTTAACTTCAATATTTTTCGTTAATTATAAAGTCCGTTAAGATTACGAATGAATAGTTCCAATTTTAAGACGAATTTTATAGTCAGGATCGCCATGCAAAATTAGTGTCTAGTAGTATTTTAATTACTACAGTATATCGAAAGATTCAAACATAATATTTATACGTTACTTACACTTACATACAGTACATGCGTTATGCATACGTACGTAAGTGTGATCTATTAGATCCTATGGTTGAATAGAAAAAGATATGGTAGTATCTCATTCTTATGTAACTGCTCAATTATAATCAATTAATGCATGATTTCCGTTGATAATCTGATTCAGCCTCTAATTTTGTTAAAGTTTAAATTCAAATATTTTGTTAAACTTTACTATAAATAGATTAGCATTTATGTACATGTATATTATATATATATATGAGAATTACATGAACACAACCATACATTCATCCTCTAAGTTTGAAAGAACTTCAAAATCAAAATTCTATCATCATAAAAATGACTAAATTCACCGTTCTTGCTATCTTCGTCGTCTTGTTTCTAGGTTCGTTTTGCATTTACCATTCCCTTAATATATCATATATATAGCCAATTATATTTCCTCACCTTTTTTTTGCCTTTATGATATAGGGATGGTGGCTAAAGAGTCACAAGGACAACATATTTGTCATCAGACTCTAACACAAGACAATTGTGCTGGAGACTCTTGCACGAAACTATGTGACCAGAGGTTGGGAGGAACTGGTCAGTGTGTCAAGACAATCGATAACCGCTTGATCTGTGTCTGCAACTATGATTGCTGATCTTAATTTCCATTATTATTATTTTTATCTGTTTTTTGTTCTTATATTTCTACTATAATCTTATCATCAATAATAATAAAAAGTAGTAAAAGTTTCTTGCTCTAACTGACGTTGGATACATGAATTGATGATACTCGAACTGACTTGCAATATTTCCTTAGAATATAGTCGAATCATCACATACATGAATTTTGTATAATTTATCCGTTTCACAAAGAGTGTACTATGTCTTATCTCAATCTTAGAAACATCCGATATTCTCCACACAAAAAAATTGGTTTCAACATCATACCATTAATTGTTAATACGTCAAATTCTTGGCTACAATGTTATTTCCGAACATAACAAAACATCCTATTCTATTAGTCTCAGTTTTGACTCGAGATCTTTCATTCATAATAATGAAAATAGTTTAGTAATGGTTTAATAGTACCCTTAATGAAAATATCATTATAGCCAAGAATTTGAGTATTAACAATATATGGTATGATGTTGAAACCATTTTTTTTTTTTTTTGAAGAATATATTGTCTGTGGTCTATGATCAATGGTATGATAGCCAAATTAGTGTCTATGGTCAATGGTATGATAGCCAAATTACTGTATATGGTCTAGTTTATGATTTTTAGCACTTATGTGCTTATAATTATATAGTTAGGATGGCCATGAGTTATTTGTTAAAGTTTGCATTAAACACCTAGATTGCTTTCCAAATCAATTGCTTCAATGATCTTTTGGATATATGTATCCTTAGTTGATGATTATAATTTTAACCTTTACTGTAGATTAGATATGCTTATATATATTTACATGTACATAACCATACAAAAATTACTTTTTGTTTTAATTTTGAAAGAACTCCAAATCCAAATTCCATCATCAGAAAATGGCTAAAGTCACTGTTTTTGCTATCTTCATCGTCTTATTTCTCGGTTTGTTTTTACAATTCTCATTCTCTAACTATATTATAAAACCATTAAAACATGTTATATAATTTGGATTTCAATTTTTTTTTTTTTTTTAAAGGCATGGGGGCTAAAGAGACACAAGGACAACATATATGTCACCAGATTCTAACACAAAACGATTGTAGTGGAGATGCTTGTACAACTCTATGTGAGCAGAAGTTAAAAGGAGCTGGTCAATGTGTCAAGACATACGACAAACGCTTTATCTGCCTCTGCAACTACATTTGCTGATCTTAATTTTTGTTTAATGTTTCTGAATTGTTCTCATCTCTAGTATAAACTTATCATCAGTACTAATTCAAAATTGTAAAAGTGTCTTGCAATCTTTAAATATAATAAATAACAACAGATCAACTAAATGTGAATTTTTTTCTTTGGACTTGCAAAAGAGAGCTAGCTACTCTACAAGCAAATACTAAGAGACAAGGCCCGTGAATCCCACACCATTAGTGCTTGTTTGGTAGTCAATATTTGTGAGTGTTAACTACGTAGCACTGATTATAGTAATGGTGGAAAACGGATAAGTGTTTTTAAAATTATGATAGTATTATAATTTCATTTTCATCCTCAAATTGGAAGAAATTCTCACTTTTAAAACACATGTTTTAGTTTAAGAGAAGAGAAACCTTTATTTGGTTCTTACTATTTGAATGGATTACAATTGTTTGAGTAAAAAACAAATCTATTTGAAAAATCTAATTGTAAAGATTATTATGTAAAAAATTTAAACGTTGATGTTATCATAATATTATGGTGTTTCTATGTATATATATATTATGATAACATCTACATGATAATCTTTAAGTTTATATATATATATTCTTACTCAACAATTACATATATATCTATATTTTAGACCAAAAAAATCATTTTCATCCTCAAACTGGAAAGAAATCTTGCTTTTAAAACACAATATGTTTTAGATAAGAGAAACCTTTGTATATGGTTATTAGTATTTGAATGGCTTAAAATTGTTTGAGTAAGAATATACATCAATACGGAAAACTAAAACAAGTTTTACCTTTTCCATCTTACACATATGCATATTGTATTAAATTTAAACAACATTTGAATGATTTTTCTAATCATAGAAATCAATTTGATGTTAATATATCTTATATATGATCAAATTTGACTATTTCATTTTACACATATGCAGATGTAATAAATTTAAAACAATAATTATGTATGACGAATAATATTCATACATATCTATATTTCATACATATCTATACTATATTATATTCGATAATTTAAAATACATATCTAGTGTGTTTAAGGATGGAAACTCTTCGATTGATATCATACATTCTTTTTACTTATAAATAGAGGTGCATATTTTCATCATAACTCATTCATTCATCATAAACACTGAAAAAAGAAGAAAAAAATTCTTTAAAATGGGAGGAAAATTGACCGTGTTGTGTATGTTGATGTTGATTATAGCAGTAGTTGTCATGGAAGGAGAAGCAAAATCCGAGATAGAATGTAGTAAAATATGTCGTCCGCATTGTGGATTCTCAGCATCTGCGGGAGAGTGTGCAGAATGTCACAAACAATGTGATCTATCCCCACCAGTCAAGACAATAAAGACTACGAAGAGTGCGGTAGATCCACCGGCTTACTAAAATTTATTCATATGTAGTTTTGACAAGCTTTATAGTATGTGCTAATAGCTTTTATAATAAAACACAAACTTCAATATTTCCTTCTTGTCCATGTTAAATTATTGTTGAATTAATCAATATTCATGAATAATGGATACATAAAAAAAAGTTATTGAATATTATATTTCCCCAAGAAATTTATGATAGTGTTAAAAGTGTTTTAACTCTCCCCAAGAAAAAGAAAAGTCTGATATAAAAATTAGTCCTCCAAAATTTTGTCAATCGATTATTCGTTGACTGGCATCCTTTGAAAAGGCTTCATTTTTTGTTTTTTCTCTTTTGTCGGTGTTATCTTCTCTGGCTTAGATCATGCGGTGTATGGTTTCTCTGGGATAGGTTGAGGTAAGTTGGGGCTTATGGTTTATTCGGTAGGTTAGAGCTTATTTATTTTTTCCAGATAATTATTCTGAAGATAGAGGTTATGGTTGAAGTTTTTTCCTTCAATTTTCTCCTGTTAGGACTTATTTTTTTCAGCTATGAGATTTGACAAAACAACGATACAAGATTCGAAGATTCAAAAGTCATAATATTTTTTGAACTCTATGTTTAATAAGAATTTTCATGGTTTCAAGATTAGTAAACTTTCATGGCTGGCTCAGAGATAGTTTTATTTAAATTTATAATATTAAAAATTTTATGATTTTGATTTATTGTTTTTTGTATTTTTCTGTTAATTCTTTCAATAATACTGATTACTCAACTGAAAAAGAAAAAAACCAAAATATCGTGATAGGAACTTAAACACCTTGCCAAAAAAAAAAAAAAAAAAAAAACACCTTTTAGTTTCCACGGCTATCATAACTTGAAACTGGCTCCGTCGTGATGCTCAGTTTCAGACACCGCCGTCTTCATTTGAAACAATTTCGTTGTTACATTCACACCAATGCTATTCGAACAAAGCTTCAATCAAATCTCTTACTTGGAGATTTGTCTAAATCCGGTCGTGTCGATGAAGCACGCCAAGTGTTCGATAAAATGCCTGAGAGGGATGAGTTTACATGGAACACTATGATCGTTGCTTACTCAAATTCAGGAAGACTTGTTGATGCAAAAGAGATTTTTTTTAGAAACCCAGTGAAGAATACAATCTCATGGAATGCTCTTATCTCTGGGTATTGTAAGTATGGTAGTGAAGATGAAGCTTTTCGTTTGTTTTGGGAAATGCAGTTTGATGGAAAGAAGGCTAATCAATATACTTTAGGGAGTGTTCTTAAGATGTGCACTTCGCTTGGTTTGATTCTGAGAGGTGAAGAGATTCATGGGTTTACTGTAAAAACCGGGTTTGATTTGGATGTTGGTGTGGTTAATGGTCTTCTTGCTATGTATGCGCAATGTAAACGTATATATGAAGCTGAGTATATCTTTGTGACAATGCCAGGTGAGAAAAGTAATGTTACGTGGACTTCGATGCTTACCGGGTATTCTAAAAATGGATTTGCTTATAAGGCGATTGAGTGTTTTAGGGATATGAGAAGAGAAGGGAATGAGTCAAATCAGTTTACGTTTCCTTGTGTTTTGACTGCTTGTGCTGCGGTTTCTGCTCTCAGGGTCGGAGTTCAGGTACATGGATGCATAGTTAAGAGTGGTTTCAAGAGTAATATCTATGTTCAGAGCGCGTTGATTGCTATGTATGCTAAATGTAGAGAGTTGGCAACTGCGGGAAGTTTATTAAGAAGTATGGAAGTTGATGATGTGGTTTCGATAAACTCGATGATTGTGGAGTGTGTTAGGCAAGGTCTTGCAGAAGAAGCTCTTTCTTTATTCGGAAGAATGCATGAGCGAGATATGAAGATAGATGAGTTCACAATCCCTTCTGTTTTAAATTGTTTTGCTTCGTCTAGGACAGAATTGAGAGTAGCTTATTCTGTGCATTGTCTGATTGTGAAAATTGGATATGGAACTTACAAACTTATGAATAACGCTCTTGTGGATATGTATGCCAAAAGAGGAGTCATGGATTCGGCGTTGAAAGTGTTTGAAGGGATGACTGAGAAAGATGTGATATCTTGGACGGCTCTTGTCACAGGAAATACACATAATGGATTCTTTGAAGAAGCTTTGAAGCTGTTCTGTAACATGAGAGTTGGAGGCATTTCTCCTGATCAGATTGTTACAGCGAGTGTATTAAGTGCGTCGGCTGAGTTAACTCTTCTGGAGTTTGGGCAACAAGTACATGGGAATTACATTAAATCTGGCTTTCCTTCATATTTGCCAGTAGATAACTCTCTTGTGACAATGTACACTAAGTGTGGAAGCTTAGAAGACGCAAATGTGATATTTAACTCTATGAAAACCAGGGATTTGATAACATGGACTGCTCTAATTGTGGGTTATGCGAAAAACGGGAAAGCCAAGGACTCGCTGCAATCATACAGTTTGATGATAGCCAATGGCATAACACCGGATTACATTACCTTTATTGGGTTACTATTTTCTTGCAGCCATGCTGGTCTCATAGAAGAAGCTCAACACTACTTTGATTCGATGAGAACAGTTTATAGAATCACACCAGGACCTGAACACTATGCCTGTATGATTGATCTCTTTGGTAGATCTGGTGATTTTGCTAAGGCAGAGGAACTGCTGAATCAAATGGAGGTTGAACCAGATGCGACTGTATGGAAAGCGATATTGGCTGCAAGTAGGAAGCATGGGAATATAGAAAGTGGGGAAAGAGCAGCGAAAAATCTAATGGAATTAGAACCAAACAATGCAGTTCCTTATGTTCTGCTGTCAAACATGTATTCTGCAGCAGGAAGACAAGAGGAAGCTGCAAATGTTCGTAGACTGATGAAGTCTCGTAACATAAGCAAAGAGCCAGGTTGCAGCTGGGTTGATTGGAAAGGTAAAGTTCATAGCTTTATGTCTGAAGATAGAAGTCATCCGAGAATGGTTGAGATATATTCTAAGGTTGATGAAATGATGCTTTTGATCAAGGAAGCTGGTTATTCACCGGATATGAGTTTTGCCCTTCATGACTTGGAGAAGGAAGGCAAAGAGCTCGGATTGGCTTACCATAGTGAGAAATTAGCTGTAGCATTTGGTCTACTTTCTGTACCAACTGGAGCTCCAATACGGATCATCAAAAACCTCCGCGTCTGTGGGGATTGCCACAATGCGATGAAGTTTATATCGAAAGTGTATCTCCGGCATATCATATTGAGAGATTCTAACTGCTTTCATCACTTTAGAGATGGAAACTGTTCTTGCGGAGACTATTGGTAACATTTTGCATAAGAAGAGAAACTTGGAAAATTCTGCATTTCTGTCTGCAACAATGGGAGCTACAAAGTTACAAACTTACAATTATACACTTTCAGACTGCTTAGTCCATGTGGTTTTGCAGAGGTCAGTGAGGAAACATTAACCAGAACAATGCTATACGTGTGAACAAGAAATCTCTCAAACTCAAAAAGATTTATATATAAACATCTGTATAGAGAAGCAGCCATTAACCCAAATTGTCATTTCCTTGCATGCTCAGGGATTAAGCGATGGCGTAGTTCAACAGATGCACCAGCAAGTTCTGCAAAAACAGAATTGAAAGATAAGCATTTTCCAGGAGGTAATTGTAAGAGAAAGTAGAGTGTCATTGCCAAACCTTGAGCTGTGAAATCAAACAATGGAGGAAGTGCTCTTCCATTAGGCAAGGATGCTCTCGGGTCTCTCAGATCATCGAAGAACGGGTGTGCACATGCTTCAAGCTGAAACCAGAGTAAATAAAGGAGTTAAAGCAGACATTTTAATGATCCCATGCTCCAACATAGATCAGAAATCAACTCGGTTTGTTCTCTCTTACCGCTGAGCATCTCATATTTGGTGAATACTGGAGGAGTCTAGAGGCAAGATCCATTGCTTCTGGAGATACTTGTCTCCGGAAAATCTGAAAAGAAACCGGAAGATTTTGATTATGAAACGCAAAGTTGCAGATTTCATTTGTAAGCAAAACATTGTTATTCTCTAGATTTTTGTACCTTGTGCCAAGGTTGAGCTTTGATCTGAGGGAACTTAAAATCATTGTAACGAGGATTCATGTTCTTGATCTCTTCTCTTGCTGGTGTCCCCAAAATCTGATTACACAAAAAAAAAATACAGAACACAACTCTAAGAATCTACGAATAAAAAACACAGAATAAGAAAAGAACCAATCTGTTTCTACCTTAATGATCTCCACCAATTGATCAACACTGGTCTCTCCGGGGAATAGAGGCTGTAGACATTAAAACCAACAGAGAGAGGTTCAAAGAAAATGTCTCAAATCAAAAGTTAAAAACTAAGAACCAAAGGTTTCTTACATGGCCAAGGAAAAGCTCAGCCATTACACAACCAGCAGACCACATATCGATCGCGTTTGTGTACTCAGTTGCTCCAAATATGAGCTCTGGAGCTCTGTAATACCTTGAGCATATATAAGATATATTTGGTTCTCCTGGAATCTGAAGCCAAGAAGACATCATTATAACAAACATTGAAAAATCTGAAGACACAAAACCCATTTAGTCATATATATATAACATACCAGCATTTTTGCACTCCCAAAATCGCATATTTTAACCTCATGTGTAACATTATTGACCTGCAAAATGTATCGGAATAATGTGAGAAAATGTACTACTATCCTCATAACAACTACATTCCAAATGCATACCAATAAATTTTGCGGTTTAATGTCACGATGACACACTCCAACAGCTCGATGCAAATAATTCATTGCGCGGCAAATCTGATCAGTCCAACAAACATTTCTCAGAACATATTTCACAAAGAGTCCTACCCCAATGTGTTTTTAATTTTATTTACCTGATAAGTATAGAGCTGAATATAAATCAAAGGCATATGATGATTCATCTTGGTGTAAGATCTCGAAGCACGGTATATAGTCTCGGGTACATACTCGAGAACAAGGTTAAGATAAAGCTCGTCTTTCTCAGTCGTCGAAAAGAAAGAATGCTTGAGCTCAACAACATTAGGATGATTAAGCATTCTCATGATCTGAAGTTCTCTGTTCTTGTATCTCTTGTCCTGTAACACTTTCTTGATTGCTACTTTCTCTTCTGTCTCTATGCACTTAGCCTACATTCAAACCCGAAAAAACCGAAATGTAAAACATTTATAATCTATATGAAACTATAAATAAATCTATACCTGAAAGACAACACCAAATGAACCGGTCCCAACAACATGTTCTGCTCTGTACGAGATTGTCTGAATAAAGAACAAAACAAGAGAATCAGACAATGTTACGTACATAGAAAACAAGAAGTGTTAGAATCTGAAAACCAACCTTGTCTCTTTGATCATTCAAACCCTTCTTCTTGGTGGTAATAATCCTCCCAGACTCTGTTCCATTTCCTTTGATGATTCCATTATCCATATCCTAAACCAAATCCACAATCATCATAAGCTTTCAAGATACAAAGAAACAAAATCAAATCAAAGAACTCAAAAAAAAAAATGTTTTTTTTCTCAAACCTTGTTGTCATCTCCAGTTCCCATATCTTTTGGTACTTCTGATTCACGTGTATTCTCATCTACAACAGAAGAATCTCTTGTAGTTTCTGTCTCTTCACGATTCTGGTTAGGTTTTGATGATCTTGGCGTATCAGATTCTCCTACCTAAACAAGTTTACCAAAAAGTTAACCAAACCCAAATCACGAAGATATATAATACAAAATGTTACAAAAAAACAAAAACAAAAAATGTCTTACGTTATCAGAAGAAGAAACAAAACTGCGTCCAGAAGCAATACTCGTTAATCTACGTACCACATTCATCTTTTTCGATTCCAAAAAAAAGAAAACAGAATTTTCTCAAGAAGATGATTTTTGAAGTTTTTGTACGAGAAGAGAAAGAGAGAAAAGAGAGAGAAGAGAAAGAGAGATACGATGATGCAACTTTCTTCTCTCCCTTTCCTTCTTCTTCCTTCTTCCTTCTTCCTTCTTCCTTCTCTGTTAGAAAAACAAAAACGAAAAGATGAAAGTTTCTTCCTTGGTGTAACTATATATATAAAGAATCTATTTATAGAAATGTTTTGTATTGTGAATTGTAATCTACGGAGGAGCGGATATAGCTAACAAAGAAAAAAGAAAAAAAAAACTTAGTTGGCATTTTTTTTCACGTTATGGTCAAATTAAGAATCGAAGACCAATCATCATTCTTACAAAGATACAACCTTAATTTCTGTAAGGGAGAAGAAGATCACACCAAAAAAGAAGTAATTAAGAGACGATCGTGACCGTTTGTTAAATCGAACGGTGGTGATTGAAATATTAAACTAGTGAAATGACGAATATAGCCTTGTAGTTCAACGCACGCGAATTATAATTTTTGGGTGTGACTTTGACTGTTCGTTTGACCCTTTATCTTTCGGCAGTTTTATAAGTTTGATTAGCCGGAAATTGTCTTCTAATGACATTAGATGATCTAGGTTTATAGTCCAAAATATCTTTTAAATTGTCTTATAATTTTATAAACTTACCTATTGCCTACGGTGTCGACTGTCGACAAAAAGAAAATAAAGAGAGGTGCAAATCAGTCTTTTTGAGATAAGCCCAGGCCCAAGAAAAATCAGAAGATTGACCAGGCCTAAGAAAATCATTTTCAATTGACTCTTTAGAGAAGACATATGAGTAGTCTAATACTTTGAAGAAGAAAAAATGAGTACTCTATACATGCAAAAAGGATAATCTTCACTGTTATATACACAAAATCCACCATATATATATCTGACAAAATCATATTAATGAATATGCTATGTATTAAATAAAACTTAATCTAATCGAAAAGACTTTTAACATAAAGATCAGCTTACATTGTTTCACCATTACTTGTTCAAATTTGGTACAATTGGATAAAAGATCACATACATATCAACTGATGTCGATTTTCTCTCTACTTTGGAGATTTTGAAAAGTAAAGGAGTCACTGTGTATATTGCATACACGGCGGGTGACAATGACAATTACACTTTAGCCTGTAACCAAAGATGGAATCTAATGTCATGAAGTTCAAGGATTTTTTCCCAACCGCAACTGCATTTTAAGTGGTATTGTATCCTCCATTATCATTGTCTCTAGTTGTCTCGGTTAGGCTCAAATTCTTGAGATATGTTTGCATTTGCATTTTGTATTCATCTTTCTTTTAACTGATTGTGTTTTTGCAGATATGAATCGGACGAATAACACTTCCTTTTCATGTCGTTTCTTTAGCTACTATGTTCTGTTTCATACCCAAAAAAAAAAGTAATATAGGGGAGAAATGAAACATTTAACCCAAAGAAAATTAACTTTATGTTTACAATAATTAATGTCGACCCAACAGAAAAAAAGAGTTTAGTGGGTTACTTAGTTATATGTATAAACAAAACAAAAAAAATACACGAAACAGATTTACATTTTATGAATCAAATAACTAAATATTTTCAACATTGTAAGGCTATAATAGAGTATTTAATAATGGGCTTTACATAAACAGCCCATTATTAGTCCATAAGGTTACGACTGGCCTTAGTAAAATTGTAAAGAGCATGCATTTTGACGTGTTTCACTCTTCTTTTGTTCCTGCTCTACCTTTTGTAAGGAGTATGTTATAAATGTTAAATGTTGAGATATTCTTTTAAAGAAAATACTCGGTAATTTCATTAAATGTTTTTTTTCATCCAACATAATCCAAAATAAAACCATCCAAATTACACCTTTTCTTTATATAGTTTGATTTTTGTTCTTTGGTCTATCAAATTTTTATCGAGTCAATACCCGAACCATCACACAAAATGGAGTTCCTCACAAAAAAAAAAAAAATGAGGTTCGTTCTTGACTCAAAATCTGAAATCTCCACCGTCCATCCAAATCCAAAATCAACAGCTATCACAATGAAGAGCAGCTTTAATCTTATGAACCGTACACGATATCAGATTATTAACTGTCTCAACAGATTCCACCGTAAGCTTTGCCGTAGGTAAACTATTCACCAATATCTGAAACGCCACCGTTAGTAACGACCCTCCTTCCTCCATACACGTTCCGTTATGTTCCTCTGTTACGCGACGTTGCGGAGCGTTGGGTAGAATCGCGAATCCTGACGGTAAGAGTGCCACGTAAGTTGAATCACCACCGTTCATCACAGCTTGCATCGCTGGAATATCTACAGGCGCGTATACAACAGTCGCTCCTGCTGCGTCTATGCTTGTCTCTTGTAATATTAGCATACTGCTCTGATTCGCATTTATTGCCTACACATTACACAAAAATAAATAATAAATCAAAAAGTATATAAAATTGGAAAAGAAAAGCCAAAAGTGAAAACAATAAATGAAAAATTTGTGTCTTATCCATAGTGTCACTGTCGCAAGGGTAAAATGAGAAAATTAATAATTATAAATTGAAATTTTTTAAATAAATAAATAAAACTGTCAGAGAAAAAAAAAGAAAAGAAAAAGGTCAAAAATGTCTTATTAATATTGACTTTTGGTATCACTAAAATTCCAAATTTCAGATTTGTCACTTTCCAATCACACTAGACAAGATTCATATGACTACCATCATGGGGTCCAAAGTCCTTTCACACACCGCTAATATATAACTATCCGGTTTAAACTAATCTTAATCAAACCAAAAATCCGGTTCAATTGAAGGAAAACCAAAAACTAAACCGGAATTTGTAAATTTTAAGCCTAGTATAGAGTTAAGTAAAGCTTACACTGGCACGGAGAAGAGAGACCGAGTTAGAATGATCATGGCCTTTAGCAATATGAGCCATCTCCTGCATCGGTCCACCGTTAGATAAGATATCCCATTCTGATCTCAACCGTTCATTTCCGAGGAAATCGAACAATTTCCTTGGAGAAACCGGCATCCAAACCGATGTAGCAGCGTTTAAAATGATCCCGGGTGGTTCACCGGGATCATTTACGCTCTTCCTAGTCATAATCCTAACGTCCTCATCGACGTTACCAACGTTTAGTTTGCTCCAATTCTGTAAGGATGACGCGCAAACCCCGCCACAGAAGTTATCAGTCATTCTTTTTGCTAGCTTTAGCATACTCTTCCTTCCATTGCAACTTATGGCTGTGTATACATTATAACAAAACTATTATAAAGTGTAACACTTTAACAAGAATATATGTTAGTCATGTAATTAAATTTAGCTTACGAGTTGGACTACGAGAAGGAGATACAGTAGAAGACATGAGAATGGTTAAGCATTCGCATTGACGTTGTAATGCAGCCATCCATCGTTGCGCACCAAAGGCTAAACCGGAGCTTATTAATGGTCGGTATAACCGGTGTATGCGGTTTGGGTCGTACTCAGTATGCTCAATCCATGTTACCTACAAATTTGGTTCAACCATCACCATGTTAGTTTATTGTGAAGTATAACAAAAGAAGAAACTTTATGTTAAAATTTACATGTAAATGTACTAATATTGACTTTGATTTTAAATTGCACTGGGTTTGATGCATGATCTAAGGGCACAGAACTCGAAGATATCTTAGATGCTTCTGATCAATAAAATAACGAAATTTTCTTTTAACCTGCATATTGTTGCAAACCCAATGCATAAGAAACCTTTATTATACTACCAAATCTAACAGACAAAGACAAGAAATTTGTCTGTGGTACCTAGAGAAGTGTGAAAAGCAGAAAAGACCAATACTGTATAATTCCTAAAGGTCAAAACTTTTACTACTTTCTCACCCAAACACGTGAATCAGCTTAGAATACTCACAATCACATAAAGTTATTTACCTTGGAGTAACCATTAGCCATATCTTGTACTAGACAACCAGAAGGCAATCTTCTACAGCTAGAAGAAGCTCCTTCTCTTATAGAATCAACTGAGACATCCACAACCGCCCAAACACCTTCTGCATGTTGCTTACAGAACCGTAAGAACGACACTTGTCGAACCGGTACGAGTGGAGACAACAATTGTAGCTCAGCATTCATCTAAATCAAACCAAAACCAAAAGTTTTAAAACAACCCATTCCATCAAATTAAGAGTTTAGTAAATGTAAAATATAACACATACCAAGTGTAGTGCACCATTTCGTGTCCCTCCCATACCACTAGAGATAATCTCACTAGTTGAAGTTCTTGAAATCATACTTGGAAACATCTCAGCCCATCGTTCCTATCAAATAAAACCATTCATGTCACTAGAAGATTAAGCATTTACTAATCAAAGTGTTGAATTTTAGATAACTAACCGAGTCCATTAAAGTTTCAACAAGAGCCAAGCTATTAATAATAACAGTGCCAGTTTCTCTAGAAGCTTCATAAACAAACCCATCTCGCTTAACTCGACCAAAGCACGAACCATACTCTTCCTCATTAACCACATCAAACCCATTCTCACCATGAACCCAAAGCGGTTCATTCCTCTGAGCCATCTTCACCAACTCATCCATAGCACCAAGTGCCAAATCCAAATACTTAGATCTCAAATCAAAATCACAAACATTATTAACCGGTGGTACAACACCTACTACTTGATCACCACCACCACGATTAAGACCAACACCTAGAACAAGTGATGAGTCCGGTACTATAGGATTATTAGACCGGCCTAAGAATTTACCGGTTAAAGCACAAGCTCGGTCTAATTCATCTTTAAGACGTGAGTTTTCGATTCTTAGATGCTGTTCCTCCATTGAGATCTCACCAATTAAAGCTGGTCCTCCACAGTTACTACACATAGGGTTCCTCATTGCTTCTCTTACCGACATGTTCTCTGCTCTTAACTTATCATTCTCTTGTCTTAACAAAGCATTCTCATGTCTCTCAATTTGTGTCTGAAAAAAACACAAAACTCAAAACATCAATATAAACAAAAATCACAAAAAGATTAAGAGATTTTAGGACAAAAACAAGAACCTTCATTTGAGTACGACGATTTTGGAACCAGAACTTGACTTGACGAGGATCTAAGTTAAGTCTCTTACTAAGATCAAGACGTTGCTTCTCATCTGGATGTGCACACTCTTTAAAAACCCTAATGGAAAAAAATTCACAAGATTCAAACTTTATAACAAAAAAAATCAAAACTTTATAATGAAAAATCAAAACTTTGGATTAAAATTACGATTCAAGGTCTTGAATTTGTTTAGGAGTGTGACGATGGTAACGTTTCTTCTTTCTAGGTGGTTTATCAGAATCTTCATCATTAGAGAGTGCTTCTGCGTTATCACTTTCAGATCTACTCTCTAAATCTTCTCCTCCTCCTCCTCGAGTACTCTTACGAGTTTTTTCTACATTTGTTTGCTATTTACAAACACAAAAGACCAGAAGATACTATATTAAGTAAGTGAAGAAGAAGAAGAAAGTGAAGAGAGAGTACTTACGAGTCCGAGAGAGAGAGTGTTAGTAGAAGAGAAAGGACGAGACATGGTGGTGGTGGAGAAAGGGTACGGAACAACAACATCGGAGATAAGCTTTGAGGAAGCGTCTCCGTCTAGAAATCCGTTGAAATTCATTGGAGTGGATGATTATTATAAGAGCCCTAAAACTGTTTTTTAGAAAGCTATGTTGTTGCTTCGATGCATGTCCATGAAAAGAGAGATAGAGAGAGATGAGGATGATGATAATAAATGAAGAAACGACGAAGAAAGGAAGAAGAAGATGATGATAGCAAAAAGGTTTATTACTTTTTTTTTCTTTTGGTTTTGGTAAAAATGATTTTTAAGTTTTATAAGAAAAATGAGAGAAGGATATAAAGGGGAAAAAAGAAGAGTCATGAAAAGTCTTTTGAAAAGTTGAGTTTGACTCTTTTGACGTTATGAAATGGAAACAAAAAGTCTACCACTTCCAAGTTGTGTGTATCCAGACCCAGACCGAGTTGGAAATTACTCTTTTACCCCCTCTCCCTTGGGTTCATTTGCTTAATTCATGCATTTCATTCGTACATGTTTCTTCACGATGAATATTGTTGCATCGTAATTTGTACTGAAGTTTTAAATACACTTAAATACGAGAATTCTAATAGGGTGTTATTTGATAGTAATTCAGAAATGTAAAGAAAGACACCATTTTGGTTGATGGGAGTATTGGGGTGAGCAAAATTAATGGTCCATCTTCCAAATTTGGCGAAATCATAATAACTCTCTGGTTTGTGAGTTTTAAGAAGTAAATATGGGAGTTATTGTGATGCTACCTAAGACTTGTTAAAAATGCAAAATCATTGGAACAGTTTTGATTAATAATTGTACTCTCTCACATCTTTAGATTAGAGTAATACCTTTACTTTCCCAATATGTCATAATAAAAAAACTCTAAAAAAACATAATAGGTTCTTAATAATAAAGTAATCTGCCCAATCTTCTCCTTCTGTTCCAATCTTGAAAAAACACACCACCACCATAACTCTGGCACAACACAAAAAAATAAAATAAATAAATATATAAACAAAGAGAACTTCAATAAATGAGAGTAGAAACAGTACCCAATGAGATTATAACTGATATCTAACTTTGGTACCCTCATGCCATGACCAAATTATCAACTACGAATTTAAAAACTAGTAAAAAATGAAACGTAGCTATCTATAATGAATACCAAAAGTTCTTAGACACAAAGGAAATTCAAAAGTTCACACTTGTTATCCCATATGATACGTTAAGCCGACACCAAATCTTGGCTTTGCAATTTTCGAGATTGATTTTTAGTACTTATAAAAATTAGGGGCTTATCGTAAGACTAGAGTGACATCTGTGCACAATCTATCGTATAAAGAATACAAAGTTTAGTTGACTTAAAATGGGAATGGGTATTAGTTGGGAGATGGAACCAAGTGTGTACTTATGTATCTACTGTTTGACCATTTGTTCATATGATTGATGCGATTATAGATTCACACTTAGGATATTGATTCAAAAGTCCAAAACAAAAGAACCTTAAACTAGAAATTCAAACACCAAAGCAAAAGAACAAAAGAACACAGATGTGTGTTTGGAAACAAATCTAAAACCAATTAAACTACAGAATCAGTCTTTCCATAGGCACCTTATGGATCTTGGAATAAGCAGTTTACCTCTCGGATTAGAAAAACAGCTCAAAGCTTTCTGGAAGATCTGGAGTGATGCTCATGTTTAAGGAGGTTGGCTCTTACAATCATTGACCTGACATCTCTATCGAACTCGTTTCCCATCTGCATTACCTTCTGGAAAGTTGCGCTCCTTTGATCCGCGTGTCTTGCGTAGAGGATTTTGTTGTGTGAATCGATCCGTGCCTGTTTAGGATAGGAAGAAACAGGGTTTTCCTTTTCATAAGTTCTCGAAATGACAAAATATTTTAAAAGACGAAGTTCTTTTTGCAAACAGAACGGACCTGTATCTGGTTGTCTGTAATCAAGGCTTCGAGTTCCATCTCTAGACCAGAGACGCTGGTCCTGAATGCACCAGCCATCCGGCTCAGATCAATAGACAGAAATGGCAGTGTATACTGGATCAGTGCCTTCTTCCTTATCTGATCATACAGTGTGTCAACGTGGTCATAAAGATGAATGTCCAGCAACAAATTCTCTCTGAGATTCTTGAGTCTATCCAGACAGTCAGCATATTTGCTGCACCAAGCAAAGATCAATATTAGATTCAACAAAAATATAGTAGAGAAAGCCTGATCTTGGATTATCCTATGCAATTAGCAGAAGTAAGAAATTGGAGGAAAACATGGGAGCAAGGATAGCAAACAGCTTAGTCTGGGAGTTGGTCAAAGTCAAGTACTAAAGTGAGGATTGAAAAGCTTGTCGATCAGCTAGGCCTTAGATGGGTAAATGTGGTCCTAGTGAGTAATCTCTCTCTAATAATCCTTGGTTCAAGGTCTCTAATTCGGTTATGTATAGGAAACAGATAAGAGCCTTGTAAGAGATATGTTACCTTGCATAGAAACTGTTAATAAGTTCCCTGACATCAGGTTCTAGCTCCAAGAATTCCCGGAAGTTGATATTGTCAATGACTTTTGCCTGTCACAATAGACAACTTAGTTAAATATACCAACAAAACCCAAAAAGAAATCAGAACTAGAAGCACGAATAGATAGATGCCTTTAATTCTGATCGATCAAAGCTTGCAAGTGCACAGAGTCCTCCATAGGTGGCAACATCTTGAGGAGCAATGACCTCGTTATAGGAATTTCCAAGCTCCGGATTAACATCCAAAAACTGCACAAAAGACAATATTCAAGTTCAAAGATTAGATCTCAGATACAATGTATGAACAGGACCCATAAACACACGAGGAAAACGACAGACCTTGCGAGCAGCTAACTTGTACTTCTTCGATTCCAAATGAGCCAACCCAGCCGCACATCTCAGTTTAGCAATAACCATAGGGTCAAGCGTCTCCGGATTCTGCTCCGCCTTGTTCACATAGCTAGTAACATGAGTAAACTGCCCCATCTCAATACTAACAAGAATTGCATTCATACACATGTGAATGATATGCTTCGCCGTAGTGCAGTAATCTCGCGTCCTGATATAATTCTTGAACGCATCACCGAGATTTCCACACGCATAGTAAAAATCACCAAAGTCATTGTATCCCATCCTGATACTCTCCTTGATCAGATTCGTCTGCTTAAACCATATACAAAAACCAAATCAACATTCACAAAAACACACACACAAATCAACCACTACATAAAAATTCTATTCTCTACAAAACTAATCGATTAAAATCACAAACAATTCACCAAAATTAGGTCATAAATCAACACTACATACTCTGTTCTCTAAGAACCTATCGATTATAACCCCGAACAATTCGACGAAATTAGGTCATAAATCAACATTCACACACACTAAGCAACACATAAACAAACACTACATACTCAAATTCTCTAAGAACCTAATCAATTAAAACCACGAATGATTCATCAAAATTAGGTCATAAACCCCCAAATTTACCCGATAAGAACTAAGCTCGTTCTCAAGCCTAGCTTTCCTCTGTTCAGCACGACGATCAACACTCTCACACCACTCAGAATCCATCCCGTAATTCTCACCAAGCCTCCCGTTGATCTTACTAACAACCTCTCGAAACAACTGCGTATTCTCGCCCTTTTTGATCTCATCGTAAGCAATCTTCAACGCGTCGAGCTGAATCGATTGTCTAGCTTCACCACAATGCTCGGAGATGAATATGAGACGCAGAATCTTCGTCCGACCTCTGTACAACGCCGCGTGAGTTTCGAGGTCGAATCCTATAACTTCCGATTTAGACGACTTCTCTTCGTTGTTACCGGTTCCGTTAGTGTAGACTTCCTCCTCCATCATCGCTCCTCCGCTTGCTTCTTCGTCTCTCTCCATTGATTTGATTGATTCTTCTTCGTTTCCAGATTAGGGTTTGGGATTTTTTTTGGATGTAAGTGTTTTTTTTGGTCTTTTGAGTTTCTTCTCATAAGTACTATGCGCTGTCTATTTTAAAGCCCATCTTATATGCTTATTGGGCTTTATTGAATTTACTTCTCCTTAGATTAGTTTTTTGTTGTTGTTAATTATCTTTCTTGGGAATTATATAATTCTCTCTTTTTTTTTTGTCAACGATATAATTCTCTCTAATTTGCTTCCATTATTGTCTGATTTAAAAGTTAATAATAATTCCATAATTTTGAAAAGAAATAGTTAAGAGAGATTTACCAATTTTACTTTAATTAACTCTTTTTGGTCCTCAAATTTTTACCGGTTAAGATTTTCTTAATAAAAAATAACATGTGTAAAATTTTCTCATAATTGTGAAATTAAGCCTTTATATATATTAAGCGATATATAAATGAATAATACTAAGGTTAAAGTAAAAGACTAAATATAAGCATAAATAAATGAGTCACTACCAAATTTTTGTCTCTCGCTTTTTTGGTGGCTGTCATCCTTTACCTGTCACCGGAGAGATTTCATCCGTTTCTTTTTTCTTTGGCGGTGTTATATTTTTCAGTTAAATCGTACGGCGTGTGGTTCTCCTGGTTGGTTGAGATGTGTGGTTCCTCTAGTTGGTTGGAGCGTATGCTTCTCTTGGTTAGTTGGGACATGTGGTTCCATGGTTGGTTGGGGTGTATAGTTTCTCTGGTTGGTTAGAGCTTATCTCTCTGCTCTAGCTAATTACTCTAGAGATAGAGTTTATTGTCTTTTGTTGGTGCTTATTTTCTTCTTTTTTCAGCTAATTACTCTGGAGATTTGACAAAACAAAGATACAAGATTTGAAGTTTCAAGAATCTGTTGGGAGAATAGCTTTCATGGTTGTCAAGATCAGTATGACATTTATGATTGGCTCAGTAATATCTAAATAGTTTTACTGTTAGGCTTGTGATATTAGAGTTTTCATGATTTTGATTTGTGGTTCGTTGTATTCTTCGACTATTGAAATAAAATTCTCCCTCTAATGATAGATCAAGTTAAGTAAATACTTACGGTTCAAACTAAGCAGAATCTCCACTAACATATTATGTGAATAAACAATTAACAGGTGGTAACAACAGAATCACTACAGGAAAATGGACGAGTTAAATCATTTATTTTATATTNTTACAAATGAAACAAAAATATTTAGGTTAGCATCAATTGTAAAAAATGATGTTATTATTAACTAAATTAACATCAATTGAAAAGAATTGATGTAATATTTATTGGTTTGCATCACTTTGATATAAGTGATATTAAATTATGAATATGTATCACTTAAATAATTGATATATTTTTTTTCTTTTCTGAGCATCACTTATACAAATGATACAAGATATTGTCTCAATTATGTAATTGATNNNTTGTCTCAATTATGTAACTGATGTATTTATCTATTCTATTAGCATCAATAATATTAATGATGTTATTTATTTTAAATCACATCAATTAAATGATTTTTTTTTCAACATATAATAGTTAAGAATACGGCATTAATCATTTTTGTCAACAGATAATGGTCTTAACTATTGAAAATGAAAATGCACATGTGAAAAGGACTGTCCATGAAAATGAATCATAATTAATGACTTGGGAGTGTATGTGAAGGAGAAAGACATTTCATCATAATATGATCATGAAATCATATTTTTATATATCAACGAAATAAAATAATTAAAGCCGATGGTGCTTGCTTTGTCTTTGTATTGCGTTTATCATTCATGCATGCATCTATGTTGTATAATTAAAAGTTTTATTCTGTGTGTTTCCTTAAGTCATTAATTAGTGAATCACCATATATATCGTTGCTGTTGTTATTGCTGCTTTAGTGCTTTATTTGTTGTTGTTGAAACTCGTTGATCTTAAATGTTTGTGCATTTTCATTGTTTGCTCGGGAATTACCCTTATTTGAAACCTGGTCAAACCATGAAATCTTTGTGTAGAATCCTTGGGAACAATACCATGACTCGGCCATCTCAATTGGTTAGCGAAAAGACATCTAAGACAACAACAACAACTACTACTACTTCTCTTTTCTCTCCCTCCTCTCCTCACCGTCTCAACACTCTCTTCTTCACTCACCAACGCCGTCCATTAATTTCTCCATCCCGCTTGAATTCAAGTTCTTCGCATCCTAGATTCTCCTTATTCGGTATGTTCTTAGCTATTTAGCAACGCAAATCTGTTTCCAATTGATTATGTCAAAATTGATCATGGTATATCATCTCCTCTTCAGTTGCTGCCTCAGGAAATAATGTCTTTACTTCTCCTGAGACAAAAAGATTTTATATATTTTTTAATTATTTCAGTGCAATGATTTCCCCTTTAATTTATTGATTCAAATTGTTTATCCTCACATGTTTGTTTAATGTCATGCACATGTATGATTGAATATGAATTTTTATTTGTCTTGATGTACATGTGTATAATTTTAATTTATCANGTTTATTTGTTCTGTTACTCTTTTAAGTTGTATAGCTAGGTTTTTGTTCTCTTCAGTTTCGTATATTACCATATATATTCAATTGTATAACTTTTGTCATATCTTGTTTTTTTTTTATCTTATATTGATCAAATTAATTTTTGTGTGTTTTCGGCAGATCAATTTCAGATTTTACAAGATTTTAGTTTTTGAAATTGGTTTTG
>OVAP01001209.1:15595-25694 GCA_900406295.1 Aurinia saxatilis | reverse complement strand
ATTATATGTTTATTATGATAAAAACCGGTAAAATATGAGGTATATCATGGTGTCGATCGACACCCTACGGAGAATCACCATGTTTCCTAAAATCTCAAGATGAAGATTTTTTCCTAAATCTTTTATATTAATTCCCTAATTCCAAAACGACACCCTACGGAGAATCACCATATTTCCTAAAATCTCAAGATGAAGATTTTTTCCTAAATCTTTTATATTAATGCCATAATTCCAAAATCCGTCATAGTCTCTATAAATACTTTTCTACAATCATTGTTTAGGCTTATGCATTACTATTCTTTGGAGAGAGTTTTGGGAGAAGTTTTCTTAAACCCTTTTGTTGAATTTATATTGCTTTCTTTCAATTATTGCATGAGGAATTGCTTGGCCATGTCTGAGTATATTAGTTACGTTTAGGGTTCTTGAATTAGGATGATTTTCTGTTTACCTTAAGTTTAATTTATGGACCATTGATTAAANATGATTTTCTGTTTACCTTAAGTTTAATTTATGGACCATTGATTAAATCTTCTCTTAGATTGTCTGTATTGCTAAACTTTAGTTTGATCATCTAGAGTCTAGTTAATAGGGAATTTTTATTATGCATGAGAGTGCTAATAAATTGCTGGAATCAATCTTAAGAGAGCTAGCTATCTTTTCTCAAAGAGATTTGGTTTAGAATTGTTAGTGAACAATTGAATCGGTTTGTTAATGCTAGTTTAAATTCCATAGGATTTCTCAAAGAGATTTGGTCTTTCTATGGTTTAAACTAAGATAGTAAATCTCAGCGAGAGTTGGATTTACTTGATAGAATTGTTCATGTCCTAGAGTTAAGGTTTTTATAAATTTTGCACGACGGGTGTCGATCGACACCACATCAGTGTCAATCGACACTGTTCGTATTTAGGTCCAAAATTGATTCTTAGTTGAAGTTCCCAAAACCTAGCGTTTGTTTTAATTGATTTAAACTCCTTAAAATTACATATTGTCTGATTTAGTTAGTAAAACTCAAAATCATCCCTCTTGCATTTAATTTAGAATTTAATTAAATTAGTTTGTGTAGTTTTTTTATTTTCGTGGATTCGATCCCTAAGTATTATAACTGATATTTTCTGTGAACTTGCAGTTAGGAATACATATGATAAAACTTTGTGTATCAAGTTTTTTGCAACGCTGTCGGAGACCAATTAAACTTACATACTAGTTTATTGAATTCTGCTTTAGTTTTAGAATTTTATTTGCCTGTTTTTTTTTTGTTCTATTTATTTTATCTATATACTAACTAGTATTCTTTTAATTTTATTTTTTGGTGTTTTAGCTAAACAGCCACAATGCCAGGTGGATTTGATGCAACCACTTTGCTAGAGGAGTTCAAAAAGATCGCTGCAGATAATGCTCAGATGAAGGAGGAGATGATGTTGATGCAAGCTAATTGAAATCATCAAGTAGTCACAATTGGAGGAGCTGATAGGCCTCACACTTTCTACCAAGAACCAATAATTGTCCCTCCTCTTACCAGAACTAACTTTGAGATCAAGCCTCAGCTCATCCTGCTGGTGGAGCAGCGACATTTCAAAGGACATGAACATGAGAACCCCATCGATCACATCGACCGGTTCGAAAAAATCTGCACCACTTCTCGAGCTAATGGAGTACCTTATGACTACAACCATTGCAAGCTCTTCGAGTTCTCTGTGGCAGACAAAGTCCTTGGATGGTTGAACTCTCTTCCACCAAAGTCTCTCCACGGATGGGATCAGATTCGAGCTGCATTTTTTGGATAACTACTACACCAAGCAAAAGACAACCATCTTGAAGGCCAAGCTAGCCAACTTCGAGCAGCTGACCGGCGTGTCTTCTTGTGAAGCTTGGGAGAGATTCAAGTCTTATTGCAGAGATTGTCCACACCATGGCTACACCGAGAGCCAACTACTTAGTATCTTCTATGATGGTGTTGGATGGGATTTCAAGGCTGCTCTGAATGCTGCAAGCAAGGGAAACTTCATGAAACAAAGCGTGGATGGAGCTAAGGAGCTGATTGAAAACCTTGCTGAAAGCTACCAAGATAAGAGAATGGAGTATGATCGATCACAGAGAGTAAACAATGTGGAAGTTGATACAATAAAGGAGGTTGTTGAGACAGCGAAACTGCTAGTCAAGTCTAACCAAAAGAGTGTGCGCTTCGTTGATGTAGATGCTGTCCAAAAAGGCGAGAATGAAGAGGACGTCGCTTTTGTTGGGAGCAATGGCCAAAGGTTCAACAATGAACAATACAACAAGCCTTTCTACAACAAGCCTTTCGCTGGAGGATATCAAAAATCGAATAGTGAAGGACGAAATTGGGGAAACACATCACACCATTCTCCAAAGGCTCAAGATGATGAGACCAAATCAATGCATGAGCAGATTCTTGAAGGCCAACAAAAGATGCAAGTGGGATTCAATGACAAACTTGATGATCTCTACACTAATCTAAATGTGAAGTACGAACAGTTGGCTGCACATCAAAAGAAAATGGATCTCCAAGTATCCCAAATGGCCGAGTCGATTCGAAGGCAAGAAGGTTTCTTCCATCAAAGACGGACCAAAACCCGAAGAAGTTTGTCAATTCAATCACCATGAGAAGTGTAGAAGATGAGGTTGGTTTGCTTGAGGTAATGCTTGGAGGAAACATGGACAAAGAGGAGCTTCGTTGGGCTGGAGATGATGAAAATTCGGCTGCAAAACAAAGTAGTGTCGATCGACACTCACCTAGTGTCGATTGACACCCCTCGGGAAATTCCACGACAGACTGTGTTTCAGGACATGGTGTCGAATGACACCAAGGTCAGTGTCATTCGACACCCCCCCCCACCAGTATCGACGTTCACGCCGTAAAGATCTCGACCCCAGTTTGACAACGTACGAGGAGAAGCTCAGAAATACATGGTGTCGATCGACACCACTGAGGGTGTCGATCGACACCCCCTGCAGAAACAATATCCGGCGACTTGTTCTTCATCAAATGCGACGGATCGACTTTCTACAGCCTCTGATCTCATCTATAAACCTCATGTGCCTAATCCAGACCCTCCTAAGAAGTCCGAGAAATAACAAGAGATTGAAATTGAAGCTCGTCGGTAAGCTATCTTAAGGAATGTAATCAAGGAGTCTCCTTCGTATAGCTTCATAAAAAATTCACGGGTCATTAAGGGATTCATCAAGCAGTTGAGTGTTACTAAGGTCATAATTAAAGATTGCGTTCAAACAGTACTTAAAGAAGTTAAGGCTATCAATGTTAGTCTCATGAAGATTGCTAAAGAAGCACCCTCTCCACCAACCCTTAAGACACTTGAAAAGATGGATTGTCCGGGTAGATTTGTCTTTGATTGTTCAATCAAAGGTATGATCATGAAGAATGCTTTATGTGATACCGGTGCCACTGTAAAGCCGTAGCATGCAACCGATCCTTGATAACATAATCTCTCATCGGCTGCATGCTACAATGGTGTTTTTTCCTCAAGTTTCTTCATGGCAAGTCAAAGGCGGTGTACTAGCATCTAAATGACACTATCATAGGTTCATATACGATCCACCATGAGTCACCATCCACACAATAGTCAGGCTAAGGACTATAAATTAAGCGCTTGGTGGGAGGCAACCCACTTGTGAGTTTTCTCCTACTTATACTATTCATTTTAATTATTTTTTATGTTTTTGAATTTTTAAAAACAAATCGGAATTTTAAAATTATGATTTTAATTTCATAAATTCGGCTAGGTTTTTCTGCTATTTTTAAATTATTTTCATGATTTTTCATATTATATATTAGTTAATACGGTTTTTATACTACAATATAAAAGAAAAACAGTTATTTCAAATAAATCAAATTTACTGACTACTCGCTTTTTGTGTCGACCGACACACTATCATGTCGCTCGATCCCCCTACTGTCGATCGACACCATCATCAATGTCGATCGAGACCCGATGCATAACAGAGGTAAATGTTCTGATTTTGGTTTTTTCGATTTAAACTTCTTTCTTTTCTCGCCTCAAGATTTTTTACACACTGGGACAGTGTTGTTCAAGTCCGGGGGGAGGGAAATACTGATGTATTTTTCTTTGTCTTGGTTTATTTGTTATTTGTGATAATTTCAAAAGATTTGGTTTTATCGAGTCGTTTTCTCGTGTCAACATCAGTTTTAAACTATGATCATTTTCTTGGTTTATTGGCTTGTGTCTTTTTCAGGTAAGTGACCATCACTTGTGAGACGAACTCTAAGACAAGACTATCGAAAAATCCAAAGGCCAATTGGTACTTCAAAGACATCCATGCTAAGTAACGAAGAACCGAACGGTTAGAGCTTATTGCACCTCTTCAATGTGATCAATGCACTAGGATTTGAGTCTTCCATTCATGCTTGCCATATTCAACAAGTAAGAGAAAGCAATTACTATTCTCCCTTTCGAAAAAGTGACTTATCATACCATAGGAAAATTATTAAAAGCCAAGGCTTTCCCGAGGTGGAAATTACAAAAAAAAAGAAAAAAAAAGAAAACAGAAAAGCTTGAAGGTAGGCTAGACACTAACCTCTCGATGATCCGGAACGACACTATTTACTTTATTCTATAGATTATTAGTGCTACTCAAGTCTGGGGGAGAGTAGTGAATATTTATGTTCAAACGTGGGTTTGGCAAGCATTAAATGAAAAATGAGTCTAGAACTTTCAAATGCATTGGGATCAGAAGAAGAGATAAGCTATGAAAATGACATCATCTTCGTAACAAGGATGTGGGTCAATTTAAATGCTGAGGAAGTCTTTAGAGAAGTACAAGGCGGTCAAATTCTGGATTAGTCAAGTAAGTGTGTGGATTATTATGTTGGTCAAGATCATTTCAATCCTCCAAGCAAGGTGAGTTTTATATTTTCAAACCTCTTTCACAGTTTGGTTTATGTTTTGCTTGAGGGCAAGCAAAGGCTAAGTCTGGGGGAGTTGATATATCTCATATTTTACCGGTTTTTATGATAATAAACATATACTTATATTTATTTTAGAGTCTATATTATTATTATTAGAGTCCAAAAGAGTCATTTTAGGTGCATGGACGAGTTTTGGAGCTTTGGAAGGATCTAGAAGAATTATGGAGCAAAAATGGAACAAGCTTGAAGAGACGAAAAAGGAAAAGAAACAAGTATGGAAATTTAGGAGGAGGTGTCGATCGACACCAGGGTGGTGTCGATCGACACCCTACGGAGAATCACCAAGTTTCCTAAAATCTCAAGATGAAGATTTTTTCCTAAATATTTTATATTAATTCCCTAATTCCAAAATCCATCTCAGACCCTATAAATACTTTTCTACAGCCATTGTTTAGTCTTATGCATTATTATTCTTTGGAGAGAGTTTTGGGAGAAAATTTCTTAAACCCTTTTATTGAATTTATATTGCTTTCTTTCAATTATTGCATGATGAATTACTTGGTCATGTCTGAGTAGTTTATTAGTTAGGTTTAGGGTTCTTAGATTAGGATGATTTTTTGTTTACCTTAAGTTTAATTTATGGACCACTGATTAACTCTTCTCTTAGATTGTCATATTGCTAAAATTTAGTTTGATCATCTAGAGTCTAGATCATAAGGAATTTATTATGCATGAGAGTGCTAATAAATTGCTGAAATCAATCTAAAGAGAGGTAGATATCTTTTCTCAAAGAGATTTGGTTTAGAATAGTTTGTGAACAATTGAATTGGTTTGTTAATACTAGTTTAAATTTCATAGGATTTCTCAAAGAGATTTGGTCTTTCTATGGTTTAAACTAAGATAGTAAATCTCAGAGAGATTTGGATTTATTTGATAGAATTGTTCATGTTCTATAGTTAAGGTTTTTATAAATTTTGCCCACATCAGTGTCGATCGACATTGTCCGTATTTAGGTCCAAAATTGATTCTTAGTTGAAGTTCCCAAAACCTAGCGTTTGTTTTAATTGATTTAAACTCCTTAAAATTACGCACTGTCTGCTTTAGTTAGTACAACTCAAAACCATCCCTCTTGCATTTAATTTAGAATTTAATTAAATTAGTTTGTTTAGTTTTTGGTCTTCGTAGATTTAATTCTTAAGTACTATAACTGATATTTGCTGTGCAACTGCAGTTGGAAATACATAGGTAAAATTTTGTGTATCACTTGCATCTATCATACTCCGAACTCTTATCATAAGAGCTCTCGGCCATGTTCTCAATCAGCTTAATCGCACATGCAACACTACAAGTAATAAAGTTACTGTCGCTAGCTGCATTCAATGCATATTTGTAATCCCAAATAACACTATTGTAGAAGATGCTTAACAACGGGTTTTCACTGTAGCCGTGATGGGGGCAGTCTCGGCAGTAAGACCTTAACCTCTCCCATGCCTCGCATAGGACTCTTCTGAGTGTTGCTGGAAGTTTTCAATCTTGGCACGTAAGGTGTGGTCTTGGATTTGGTTTAGTAATGGTCTAAAAACGTTTTTCTCATTGCTTCCCATCCTACTAAACTGCCTGGTGGAAGTGAGTTTACCAAGGCAATGGCCTTGTCTTCTAAGGAGAACTCAAAGCGTTTGCATTTGATGTAGTCAGGATGTACACCATTTGCATTTGTTGTGCCGCATAGCCTCTCAATGCGCTCAATGTGCTCCATCGGATTCTCAGAGGGGAGGGCACTAAAGGGATTTTGCTTTGCTAGCTGAATTAGGGGTGCCTTGACCTCGTACTCGTGTCTGTCGATAGCTGGAACTACTATTGCAGAACGGTCTCTGTAGAACGTATGTGGCCTGTCAGCTTCACCTAGAGGTTGCTGTGTTGATTGCTGTTGCTGCTGCTGAAGGGCTTCCATTTGGAGTTGTAGCTGCTGCAACCGTGCCGCTAAAGCACTGTTGTTGACATTGTCATCCATTGTGACTGGATTTGACTTGTTGATTCTCTCATGTCTCGCAAGCTTGTCGTTGGTGAGTGATTCAAGATTGTCAGTCTGTTGACTTTTCCTGGTCATAAACCTGACACAAAAAAGAGCAAACAAAAACGAAAAAGTTAAGTAACTTCTGAGTCTAAATTTTGATCCGTACAATACAGGTAAAACGATTGGAATTTGACAACAGTGTTAATTTGATAATTTTGTAAAGACACTATTAGATAATTTCCTTCAATCAACAAATGTGTTGTAGTGTAGTTTTAGGATCGAACCACAAATTTCAATGTTACACTATAAAATATAAGATATTGAACTTAGCTAAGACAAATGAATAAAGGGGTTTTGGTTTCTATAATGACTATTCGATTTTTGTAATTTTAAATTCAATAATACTAAAAACGCTGAACTTAGGGAAATCATATGAAATGTGAACAAATATTAGACATCTATTCAGGTTTTAATTAAGAACAATCCTTGACTCAAACATAAACATAGAATTAATCCACTTTCATGGCATCAATAACTTTCCTAAGCAATTTTGATATATAAACTCTTG
This sequence comes from Aurinia saxatilis, assembly GCA_900406295.1. Lineage (NCBI taxonomy): Eukaryota > Viridiplantae > Streptophyta > Magnoliopsida > Brassicales > Brassicaceae > Aurinia > Aurinia saxatilis. The sequence continues at coordinate 18,209 of OVAP01001209.1, read as the reverse complement.
CATGAATCTAGAAATTGCTAGGAAGCATTAATCATGGGTTTGATAAGTCTACAATTTTCCTTGGCATCAATTTTCGTTGACTAAAGACAAACTGCTCATCTATCGTAGATCTAGCAAACTATAACACTTTTGGTAAATAGATTCAACCTATAATCATAAACTAGGTTATATTCTAATTTAAGCATTAGGACTAACAATAGATGAAAAAATCAGTATACTAACATATTTCTGTCTAACCATTTGAATCCCAAAACGATTGAGATCCCTAAATCTAACTAGAGATCTACTCACTCATCATCCACAAAAAACACAAATCACAAACGTAAATAATAACATAACCGACATAAACTTGTATTGAAAAGAAATGAGATAAAGATTTCTAAAACTTCCCCACAATGGTGTAGAGAGACAAGATCTTCAACCCAAGTATACAAAAGCAAAATGAATCATTACAAACTAAAAAACAACTTCAGTGGAGGCTGAGAACTCTCTAAAATATGACCTAATGTCGTCCAAGAAGAGAGAAATGAGTTTTATAGGAGAAAATCTCGTGATTGACAACTTTTGAAAAATGGCTCTTGAATGGACATAACGATCGTTCTGGGGTTGGAACGATCCTTCCGGGTCTAGAATGATCGTTTGACCTCGAATGATTGATCTCGGATCTTGACATTTTAATATAACGATCGTTATGGGCTCAGAACGATCGTTCGAGGCTTGACCAGGTCGTTCTGCACATTCGTTTTGAAGTTGGAGTAACATTTCTTCAGTAAAATAATCATATATATTCAACCACTAATCAGAAGGACTCAAAACACCGCCATATTGAAGCTAACTCCATTTCCTATGCCGTGTTAGGCGTCCCCCACGTCATTGAATCGTGATGGCTTCGGGTATTCAACCCTATCGAACTTATCCCGATGATATCAGCCCCTCCGTTGGCAACCACACATTTTCACACCGCCAAGTCTTCTTGCATCACTTCGATGTGGGATTGCATCCCATGGATCCTTTCACTAAGACCTTGGATAGTTCTCATCACCGTGTCCTCCAAATTGGTGATTGAGAATCTGTCTCGATCGTGTTCTCCTTGATATGTCCAAACTCTTCGAGCACAAGTTTATTGACCTTTGTCGTAGTCTGCTTAACCTTCTCGAGCCGTAATCCAAGCTCCTCTATCGTGTTGCCCAACACCTCCCGTGAAACATTCTTGTCTCGATGGGTTTCTCCATGGACGGACGAAGTATTCCCTTCCATGTTTGTCCACAATCTCGGATATGTTGGAAGCATCCTTGCTCTTATCGGTTTTAGCCATTCTCTTTTCAACGAACTTCTCATCTTCCTGCGGTCAAAACTTGCTATGATACCACTTGTCACGGGCTGATTCCTTCGATGAACCAAACCGTGCAGCCTTACCGACTTTCGCCTTGAATAGTCGCTAAGTCAGCTTTTCCAAAAAGTGACTTTGGAAACTAGAGAGAGAAAGTAGCGTTTTTAGAGAGAGAGTGGAGAAAACACTTTCTTATTATTTAAATTTGCTTGGATGTTTACAAATGAGGTATCTCATCCCTTTATATAAGTCGTTATTAATCTCCTATAATTTCCTATGAATCTTCTACAATTCCGTAAGAAGACTTTGACTAAATTAGACCCCTCCACTTCCTTATACATTCTTTCACATTCTTTTAGAAAGTTCTTGATTATTCCGGAAGTTTATTCAAAGGAAAAAAAGTTTGAAAAATGCCAAGTGTAGAGAAGAAAACCCCTCCTCCGCTCTTCTTTCTGTTATTGAATGTTTGACGGATTTGGATCGTGCCAATATGCTAGCATAATTTGAGGCATGCTACTCAGGTGTGAAGATTTTTGTAATTGAGGTGTTCACGATTCAAATAATTATATATAACACACATGGCTGATATGTTTGCAAAGTTGATAGCCTCGCCAATGTACTCGAAATGTACACTACATCTACGGGTCAAGTTATTATACGACTATTGATCACTGAATATATTTACTGATCAAGTAATCTTTCATGATTAATGGTGATTAGCGACGCTAATGAGTGATTTGACTTTCTTTTCAAGGAGTAAATATGCAAAGTTTATTTTAAGAGCAATTTGGAGAAGTCCAAGTTCTTAAATGTGTAAAGTTTCTTTTAAGAGGAACCCTTCATTTTTAAAAAATATTATTTTTCTATTGAAAGCAAGTTACGAACAATGCAATAATAAAAAGAAGCACTTGATCAACTAAACCAGAACCTAGATCAAACTGATACAATCATATAAGCCAACACCAAAGATAAAAACCACACCGAGAATCAAACTTCGCCACCCAAATACTAGTACCGCCGTAATTGTCAACCGCAGAGGAGTGATTAGAAACAAAAGAGAATTAGAGAGCTAGATCGAGGTGGAAACGAAAAAAGAATAGAAAGAGCAACTTGGAGAAATCGATAATACATATATTAAATCGGTCTCTTGTTGGCCGGCAGTAATCATTCATAAAAGTGACAGTATGAAATATTAGTGACACTTTTCATACTTTTGTCTTTTTGTATCAAAGTTGTCCACTAAAACGAAAAGTGTATGACCATTGTCCATAAAGAAATGGCACC
>OVAP01001209.1:0-15572 GCA_900406295.1 Aurinia saxatilis | reverse complement strand
CCCCCTTTTTTTTTTTTTTTGAAACAGCACCACCTTTCTTCGACATGTAATTGTTTTTTTTTTTGGTAAAATACATGTAATTGTTTTGTTGATGATTAATACAATTACATGATCGACTCTACATCAGATAATTCTATCATTTTCAAACAATCTATGGCATATATATGATTTTGCATGCATCATATTCACATGTAACCATGATAAATGGTTTTACGTGCACCACATTATAGATTTCTTATAAACTTGCATTCATTAATTTACATAAATCACCTTGGAATCCAACTTCATACTCTCAGATTAAGATTAAATTAAGATTATTAAATGAAGAAAATATACTCAAAATCACATACCCACTAATCACATTTAACCATTCCAAAACTATTTCAATTACAAATGATAAGTTTTGGTAGGTTCAGAATTTTATGATTTATGATTTAATAAAATTATAGAGTTTAGGGTCAACTTAAGGTTTATATGATTTAGGATTTAGGGTTAAATCCTTATAAAATTAAGATTTAGTTTTCAATAACTATTAGGATTTGATTGTTATGATTTAAGGTTTAGGTTTTAAGGTGTCAGGGTTTATTAGGGGTGGAAAGACTTTTTAATATTTTAGGGTTTAAATTCTAAACCCTAGAGCCCTATACATAGATTAATATTTAAATAATAGTGTTTATAATTTTTACAATGATGATTAATCTAATAATGGTGTTTATAATTTTTACAATAATGGTTAATATTTAAATAGTGATATTTTAGGATTTATTCTTCATCTAAGATTAAATGAAGGGGAGTTGAATATATTTGATTAGTGGATACGATCTAGTGGATATTTTTTAATTTCCCCTAAATTAAAGAGGGTTTCACAATTTTAAAGCTCGTAGAAAAATTAAGATTAAGAGAGATTTTAGAAAACAGTTAAATATTTAGGGTTGGTACCTAGTAAATATACCAATTATATATATATATATATATATATATATATATATATGCAAAATTGAAAGATGAAATACATGCTTTGTAACTGTTGCAATGTGTCGGTGTACATTTTTCCATATGAGACGAGAGTATAGCCGGTCCTAAGTTTTAGAAGACCACAAAAAAAAAGGTTTGTTTGTATATGAGAAAAACAAAACAAAAAAACCAAAAAAGGGGGAAAATAGAAAAAAGAGTTATTTACAAATAAGCCATCAATTCACCAGGCCATTTCAGATTCAGCCATTTTTGCCATTTCCCACTGAATTTGCCAAGAGATAGAAATGGTTAATGACATTTGTGCCCTTACAATGAGTGGGTTGTTTTGGTTTTGCATAGTCTGCAGATCGGTTAACTTTTTCTTACGGTTTTGTATAGAGGCCGCTGTTGGAACATAAGTTCGCCCCCTTTCTCACTTCCAATCGAAATTAGGGTTGTGCTTAACTTTTTGCAACCAGACCGGCAGATCAACCCTTGAGTTCTTCATCTTTGTGGCTTGTTAACAGGTTCAATTCTTTCCACACTTTAATCTCCGCACGGCTTATATTTTCGCTGCAACACTTGCTATTCTATTACAATGCTCGATTTACTTCCCTCGGATGGCCGGTGACCAAGTTACGGTTGCCTGGTTTCCTCTGACGTATCCCCTGCTTCGGGTACTCTGTACAGCTAGTCCCCACCTCGTAGCGTTCGGAGCAATCGATTTCACATTTCTATTTATTTTGCCCATTCTTTCTCTGCTTTGGCAGAATTGGGATGAATTTGTTATTCACATATTTTTGGTCTCCAACTATTGACGTTTTTTTATTCATTGGGCAACATATTTGTGCTTCTATATTTCCCAACGCTTTGCTACCTCTGTCTCGCTTACTGGTATGTATTCTGCTGTATATTAACAATTTTCTTCTCCTGTTGCAGGTTGACTAACGCTTTCTCTCCCAATGTCTTCCTCTCCTTCTCAATCTACCCGCGGTTACCTCTATTGGCCTAGTCAGTTTTCAGTTCATTCAGATTGTAATAACCTTCTAAGTTTTTGCTTTTCTTTCTTTAGGCGAGCCCTCTTCTCAGCTGGATAGTTTTTTGCTTGGAGGTACGCAGTAAATGAGGTCAGGAAAAAATCTTATGCGTTTTCTGATTTCTGGACAATAGCTTTTGTTTCTTGTGTTCCAGGCTGTACTCCGCAAAATGCTGCCACTTTACCTGAGCGACTTTTTGCTACGGATCGGTTTCCTGGTGAAGCCAAGATCAATTCGTACTCCAAATTGCAGTACCTCCTCGACATTGTTAATGTTTTGTCTGGGACTCCAGAGTATGATGTCCTGCTAGAGTCTCCTTTCCGTGGGTTGTTACAGATTCCTGTTAGTAGGGCTTCTCTGTCAGGGAAGCTGGTTCATAGTGTCATTTGCCGCCAGTTGGTCACTGATGACCATCATGAAATGTGGTTCACTTTTGGTGGCCATCCATTTCGGTTCTCTTTAAGGGAATTTCATTACCTCACAGGCCTCACATGTGGCCCTTTCCCTTCTGCTGCAGAAATGCGTTGTGCGCAGACTACTGCACCATGTGCCACCCCGTACTGGTATAAGTTGATTGGTCGGAATATGGATGTTACAATTGCGCACTTGATTGACATCCTGAAGACTGAAACGGATTTGCCTGGATGGAGACGTCTCCGACTCGCACTGGTTGTTATTGTGGATGGCATTCTTTTATGTGGTACGCAGCCGGTTCGTCCCACCCTCAAAACAGTGGCTATGGTGGAACATCTGGATTTTTTTTTCTCTTTCCCCTGGGGCAGGGAGTCTTTTTATCGGACACTTCGCATGATGAAAGTAGGTGAAAATGTCAAACGACAGATGGATCTTGTGGCAAAGCTCAAACAATCAACTTGTGCTATCCATGGTTTCCCGATTGCCCTTCAGTTGCTAGTTCTGGAATGTATTCCTTTGTTTGCGAAATATGTGCCTAGGGGAACTTCGAAGGTCAATTTTGTTAATTGTCGTTTGGAGCTTCTTCCTCCTCTCAAGATTTTCCATACATCGACTATTATGGAGGTCGAAAATGCCAAACAGGTACATCCTTTATAATTTAGGTGTTTGCTATTGTTTTCTTCACCCGTCATGCTTATTCCAATTTTTGCTCCCATTCCAGTTGATTGTTATGCCAAAACTTGGCCACGATTGCCGGGGTTTGATGGCCGATTTCATTCCCCCGGTTTCATCAGACCAGCGGGTTATCTACCTTGAACAGATGATATCTTCTACTCATGTTTTTAGCAAGTCAGATTGGAAAGGTGGTGATGCATCGCTCCCTCTTTTGTGCATGTGTGTCACCAATGAAAATGGGCGTTGTACTTGCTCTGCTGTCACTCACGGCCAAGAAATACCTGCTTCTTCGCCACCTTTGCCAATTCAGTCTGAGCCCCAGTCCTGTGCTGAATGTTCTCATCTTAAGCAGGTTGTTGGTGCTTTGCAGTTAGCTCAGGAGGATTTAAGCTTGTCTATGAACTCCCTGTTGGAGACTGAACTGGAGAAGTTGAGGCAGGCAATGCTTGCTGATGTCAAAGCGTTGGTCCTTGATGCAGTTCGTTCTACCTCTTTGTCTGTTCAGCCTTTTCGTTCCGCTTCTCTTAAGGACTGTCACATACCTTCGTCTGGCACGGCTCCGGTGCCGCCTCTAGTTACCCACACAAACACATGCGGTAAAGCTGTTCTTTCTTCTGGAGTCTCAGTTTCTAGGGACCGTTCAGAGGCGACTGTTGGAGAGGTTATGAGGGGACGGTTTGCTATGTTTTCAAAACGATTTCCTGCTTGGTTAGACCTATTTCCTAAAGCACACCTTCTCCTTTTAAATGCAGACTCCATTTGCTGTGTCTGCCACCCCCCCACCTCATCGGCCGAGGTCATCGAACGCAACCAATTTTGTTGTTCGGCACGGCAGTTTGCGGTCCCATAAGGTTTTCACTGCCCCCATTCCTCTGTGTACTTATGTTATTTGTGTTTGTTGACATCTGTTTTACAGCGTTCACTTGTGGGTTCAAGCCCAGACGCCCTTGTTGATACTCAATTTCTCTCAAGCAACTATTCTCCACCTTCTGCTCCTGCATTACGTACATCTAAGGTGTTTTTTTCCCCTCTAGTAATCCCAACTTCGTTTCCCTCAGTTCCAAATTGTACTTGTAACTGATTCCATTGTCTGTTGTGTGCAGCGCATCCGCGGGAAGGAAATGTGGTCCTCTACTGCCTCTGTGTCTCCTCCGTCATCCCCAAATCGCCAGAATCTCGATCCTGACAGCTCAAATCATTCGTCTACCACAACCCGTGGATGTCCTTCAATGTCGTACGTACCTTTCCCAGATATCCCTTCTGACGTGCTTGCAAAATTCAATTCCCATATTCAATCATTCTCGCGAAGGTGCGTACTTTGTCTTCCGATTTGCACGTGCCAGAGTTGTTTTCTTTTGCATGTAATTTTTCTTGTTTTCGTTTTTTTCCCCTTTGTTTCGTTCCGGCTCAGTTCCTGCACTTTGGATGGTCTGCCTGTTGCACCCTCCTTTTTCTCCGACCTGCTAATTCCAATGACATGGGTGTCAAGCTTGGTGCGTTGCCTGTTTTTATCCGTTTTGTTAACTATATCTTTCGTTCGTCCCTCCTTACCTCAGGCTTCTCTGACAACTGCTCTGTACCTTTGTTTCGGGCTGATTGCGTGTAGCACGTTGATTTCATGCTTCGCTCATTTTGGCGCTACCAAGGTCAATCTTTGCTGTCAACTCGAGTTACTGTGGTTGACACTTTGCTCACTCGGTTCCTTACCTTATACTATGATTCATTCAAGCGAAGCGGACGATTATCCTTCAGGTGGCCACCTATATTGCCCGCCTATGTTCATGGTTACGTCCCTGAACGTAGTGAAGTGTCGCCTTGGCTACTTGATGTTGATACGATCTATGCACCTATGAATTGGGGAGATACACATTGGGTTGGCCTAGTCATTGACCTTAAAGCGTGGCACATAGACATCCTTGATCCTCTACCAAAATCCACCTCGTACCGCGCTGTTAAGTCTTACATGGCACCTGTTGCGGCCTTTCTGCCCTATCTTATTAATTTTGCATGCCCTCGTGCTTTGAAACACCAAGTGAAGACAGCACCTTTCACCTTCTTGCGCGTTCAGGATATATCTTACACTGGACGTTCGGGTGACTGTGGCCCTCTTGCTGTCAAATTTATAGAGCTTCATTCTAAAGGTTTGCCTTTTGGTGCGCTCACAGACTCGGTTGTCAACAAAATGCGTCTAGCTTATGCAGTATCTCTTTTTACCGACTACGTCGACACTGGTGTGTAGTTTAGGTTTTTCTCAAACGTATGCTTATGTGTTCCTTTCTCAGTTGTGCTCGCCGTTCGGTTTCTGTATCCGTAATCGTGTATGTTTCTTTGTACCATTTTCCTCGTTTCCTTACGCAGTCTTGATTTTTTCTTTTTATTTTCCCCCTGTCATGTGCTCCGCTAACCACTATGTCTATGTTAATATTGTCTCGCAACTTACATTAGTCCATTTCTATCTTACAGATTTAACTTTTTTTCTTCAGTTGCTTCTTCGGCTTGTGATTACTCTTTCAGGCTGTACATACCATTTTCTCATTTCTCTACTACGTCACTGTTAATTTCCCAAATGAAAATATTTGGTTCCAAATGTGCAACCGAGCATTACAGTTTTCAACTTTTTTTCCCCCAACTTCAAGTTTATCGATTACGAACATGTTTAGGTATAAACATTTATTTTTCAGTCTTCCATATCTTTGGGGTTCATTTTTTTTTTTTAATGAGTTCTACTTCGTAAATTGGATCTTAAGTTAACTTGCTAAGCTGTCATTGCTCTACTATGGCATTTGTAATTTCGCAATTACAAATATTTGCTTCCAAGTTTTGCACCACAGCATTTACGTTTCCCCCTTTTTTTCCCAACGTGAAGTTTTTGGATACTTGCGATACTTGGGTATGTACATTTGCTGCTCTAACTTCAATAGCGCCAAAAAAAATTTTCTTTTTTTTTCCCTGAGTTCTTCTTTACAATCTGCATTGGAAGTTTAGTGCATCTTAACATTTCAAACGATGATCTTGCTCAAAGACAAAATTTAAAAAGCACCCATTTTCGGAGTACGAGTTTTTCTTATAATTATCACCATGTTTTGGTTTACGCATTTGCTCTTCCAAGTTGTATATGCCAAGGGTTTTCTTTTTATTTTNTTGGAAGTTTAGTGCATCTTAACATTTCAAACGATGATCTTGCTCAAAGACAAAATTTAAAAAGCACCCATTTTCGGAGTACGAGTTTTTCTTATAATTATCGCCATGTTTTGGTTTACGCATTTGCTCTTCCAAGTTGTATATGCCAAGGGTTTTCTTTTTATTTTAAAAAAATGACTTCTTCATCAGAATTTCCTTCCTAAATTTACTGCTACTTAGAATTGCCAATGGTGATCTAACTTAGTGACAAAGTTAAAAATGTCATGAAATGCGGACAACAACTATTTCTTATAATTATCGTGATGTTAGGGTATATACATTTGGTCTTCCAACTTCCATCTTATGATGGTGAATTATTTTTTTTTCCCATTGAGTTGTCGTTAACAATTTGTACAGGCATTTTCTTGCTCCTTAAAATTTCCCCCAGCGATCTAGCTCACTGCCAGAACAAAAAATGTCCCTTACTTTTGCATTGAGACTATTTCGTTTAATTAGTTGCATAATTAAGAATTAATTTCAAATAAGCCATCAAGTTAGGATATCATTTTCAGTTCTACCATCAATGACATTTTTACCAATTTTTCTACCAAATTATTAAAGTTTTTGCAATATTTCAACTCCCGTAACCAAGTTTTTTCGTTATCTATATGTTTGGGTTTACCCTTTTTCTCTTTATACTATCATACCATTAGGTTTTAGTTTTTTTTTAACCTCTTACTTTTCATGAATTCCCAACGAAATTTTATTGCTGCCAAACTTGAAAATGATTTACTAAATTGATGCCAACTTCCATATTATGGTGGTGAAATTTGTTTTTTTTATTGACTTCTTGTAGCGAGTTTCCACATGAAGTTTCTTGCTGCTTAAACTTTTCCCCAGCGATTTAACTCACTAAGAGACCAAAAAATGTCCCTTCCTTTTGCATCCAGACTAGTTCGTATAAGTAGCTGTAGAATTAATTTCAAATAACGTATGAATTTAGTATATCATTTTTAATTCTACCACCAATTACATTTTTTTCAAATGTTCGACCAAATACTTAAGGTTTTTACAATATTTTTACTGTCTTAACCGAGTTGTTTCGTTATCTATATGTTTGGGTTTGTCCATTTGCTTCTTACACTATCATATCATTAGGTTTTAGTTTTTTTTTAAGGGCACATTTTTCGCGAATTCCAAACAAAATTTTATTGCTGGCAAAATTGAAATTGGTTTACTAAATTGATGGCAAATTAAAAATTGTCCCCTATCTGCATGTTTGGATATATACATTTGCTTATAGGTACTATGTGACCTCTTTTATTCTGCCTTACTTGTTTAATTTCTGATTTGCTATTGATTTACTAAAACATTGCTAATTTGACTATCCCTAACATTTTCTTACAATATTCTAACCACAACCTTTACATCTTCACTATTTTCCCCTTGACTAAAACTACTTGCCTGGTTTTATTATGGTTGGGTTTATGAAGTTGCTCTTTATACGGACATACCCTTAGGGTTTAAATTTTTTTGTTGTTTTCTAATGTCTATGTAACTCAGTGACAAATTAAGAAATTGTCAGCGGATTTCCAACTACCACAATTTCTTCTACTTATATCCATTTTTGGGTACATACATTTGCTCTTATAACTTATTTACCCTTAGGGTTTAATTTTTTTTTTAATGCGTTTTTCTTAAGATTTTGGAACGCAAGTGTATTGCTGTTTAAAATTTGCAGCCGCGATCTTCTTGAACAACACAACAGAAAAAATCCTTCACTTTCGCTTCGTTCTCGCATCCTCCAATAGGGCCTCTAACTATGAAGGCCCAGTAAATGCTCACCTAACTCTTTTCCTTACCTTTAGACAAGCAGTTTCTTGATTCCTGTTTACGCACAGGGATCTTCTTTACGATCTACAAATCCCTAATTTCTTTTGCTCGCAAACTGAACTTGTATTCAAAATTAGGCCACCCATCTACCCTGTAACGGCGGAAGTTCGGTGATAACATTTCTTTTTTTGCTCCCAATTACCGATTGCGCGCGGTTTATGCCTTTTTATTCCCACCCGAAACCATATGTCAGGCGGAGGAGCAAGTTCTGTTGATTCACAGACGGAACCGTCTATGGTTGCCAAATGCAATTGCGGGCTTACTGCGCGCCTCTTTACATCATCTACGGCGAAGAACCCAGGACGGCGGTTTCTTCGCTGCCCTCGTTTCAAGGTATCGTAACTCCCTTTGCTAAATCCAACGGCCCGGACTTATCGTTCAGGCAATTTTTTAAAAAATTGCCTTCTACTTATCACCTATTACACAGACTCCGGGTGCGTGTTCTTACTTCCTGTGGGTCGATAAGGAACCTGTTACTGGTTGGGCCCGACAAGCACTACATTCCGCGATAGAGGAAAAACGGCGCTACGCGGAGGAGAACAAGCAGCTTTTGTTGGATATGCGGACAGTAGCAGAGCGTAATGTTACTTTGAACAATCTTCCGCTAACCGATCCACAGACCTCGTCTGTTTCGAGGAACTTATCATTTTATCGGCAAATTAGTTTCCTTCTCTGTTGCTTCCTTTCTTTGGTTATGATTGTTGTCCTGCTCATTGTTCTCGTTTTGAAACGCTAGTTGTCCCTCCAAGTTCATTGCCCGCGTTGTGGCCTCCGTTATGCACGCTTTGAATTGTAATGTCTATATTGTTTAGCTAACACTATGTCTGGTACAATGTCCATGAATTGACAGAAGATGTGTTCACTTGTTATGTCTTTTGAGTCGATCGGCTGCTTATTTGTTAGACAATACAATTATGCAACCACTGAAATATTTTACATGATTATTCATTACTTTCATTACATATTCTTAACGCCGTTTCTACAAACAAAACACTTTCCCCAAGCTTTATTACAATGGAAGATGTTGCTTGCTTACCTCCAAGAAGGATCGTTATTTTAGCTGCCGACCTACCAAACCTTTTTGACATACCATATCACTGCCACTAAGCGTTATGCACTGTTTAGCATAAGGCAGTTATAACGCGAGCATACCAAAATGGGAAGCATTGTCTGCACACGTCCACAGCGGTACAGATTGTAAAGACACAAAATGGAACGGCTGGGTAGACGAATGTGTCCTCGAATATTCCCTGTGCGGGTATACCCATCGAAGCAATTTGGGCCACAACTGTATCTGCTATTTCAACCGCATCGTCAAAGCTTGGCACCTTCTCCCAGAACTTGCCCATTGCCCACATCCCTACATCAAAATCTCCTGCACAAATGAGGAAGATAGCAAATGCAAATTGGGCATGGAGTATCGTCTCTGCCGCATTCTCCAACAGAGCCCATGCCTCACGAGTATCACCAACCTGTCGTATTATACGAACACCTTCGATGTACTTTGCCATCTTGTTATCATTTTCGACACATCTCATCAGGAATGGCCGATAGATGGAAGGTTCAACAACCATGGGGCTGTTGTGTATGAACTCCTCCAGGTCTACTTCTTTGAGTACCTCAGGGTTGAGCGCTGCGTCTCTGCCTTCAGTCCCCGACGCAATGAAGGGAGCTAGATCCCTGAAACTTGCACGTCCTACTCGGCGCACAATCTCCAGTTTTAGCTCGGCTGGTAAGTCTCCCATGTTTCCCTTCAGGCAGCTGTTTTATGTTTTGGTTCGTGCTGTGTTTCTGTAACTTTGCTCACACTTAATCGCATTGTTCCTACTTTCTTATTTATACTCAATCTGGTGCTCTTTTAATGTGGTTGGTGAAATAGTTGACTGTTTCAGTTTAATTTATCGAAGTAACTCTTCTGAAGCTTTACCATTCAACTGCTTCCTACTCTAATCACATCACATTAACCCTCCAACAATGCATACCTACCACTTATTTCGCGCAAACTGGTTTTTCAAATAGATAAATATATTAAACCTCCACTGACTTCCTTACATACACATGGAATTCACCTTCATGCCACGTACACACACAAAACATATGCTATTTGAGGAGATACCAAGCTTGCACTTTACTCACACTATCCTCCCTCCCCTGCACTTTGTCAACCAAAATGTCACCACCACAAACTTCCGTCCATATTATGCGTTCCCTTCCGTCTTTCCTCGACGTGAGGCCGGAAATTCAGCACGCCTACTTTAAACGCTTCTGGGTACTGCCCCATTGCTAGATCACATATACACAACAAAAGACTTCGACCTTCTAACTTCTGCTTAATTTACAGACGTTTCCTTCCCTTCAGTTGCAGAGTTTCCCTGTATTTTGAATCTCCCTGCGTAAGAAGTCATTGTGCTGCTTATCAAGTCCACAATAGTTTTTTATACATACCTTACCGCAGTGAGTTGTCGCAGGTTGCTTTGTTATGCCCGATTTCCAAGCATCTTGAACACCGATGCTCTCTTTGTTTCTTTCTCTGCACAGGCTGCACCCCATTTCCAAAGTTATTTTGTGTTAAGTCAGTGTTCAGTTCGTTATATTTTTTCACGGGTTTTTTTTTCCTAATGCTGACCTCTTCTCCCTTTGACGGTATTCTTCTTTTACGGGGTCGCCCTGCTCCTCGCCCAGGCAGAGGATTACTCAGAACATCCTCCGCATCATTTTCTGGCCACTTCGCTTCCCCAACATCTGGCACAGGCATGATTATACCTCCGTAGATTTTCCTCTGGTACTCAACGGTATAAAAGGGATCTCCTAAGTTTGGAATGGGCAACCCACTGAATTGCGCAGCTGCAATAGCGTGGCTGCAGGGTAGGCGCAGTACCTGGAACTTGCCACAGCTACAGTTCCGCCTCGCCAAATCAACAATATAGTTTAAACCCGCTTGTGATTTGACTTGGAAGATAAACTCGCTTGCACCGTACACCTTCTGGTCCGCTGACTCTTGTAGGTGAAGTAGAAGAAATTTCTCGACCTCTTCCGTCAGAATGGTCCTCCTTTTTTCAGCCTCTATACGCCTCCAGTAGAACCATTGCATCAAAGTCATTCTAATTGTCTCTAGCATCGATACAATTGGTAATTGTAAAGCCTTTCCAAGTGCTGAGTTTAGTGTCTCTGCGACGTTTGTGCTCGTAAGATTGTACCTGTTGCCTTTACAGTAACAGCGTGTCCAGTGTGCCAGTCCAATGCCTTTAAGATACTCAGCGCATGTGCTATTCCTTCTTTCAATTTCAGAGAACCACTTTTCAAATTCATCAATGCTGTATGCTCTTGCGGCTTTTGATACAAGGTATCCAAGGCCCATCCCCTTAAATCGGTCCTTAACATTGCGGTAAAGATGAACTGCACACGCCCCGTGATGCGCAAGTGGATACACTCTTGGCAGGGCAGCGTATATGGACGTGTGTCTGTCAGAAATGAACATAAGCTCAGCAGAATCGGGTAGGATGTCAAGTAAGTGTCTGAAGAACCATGTCCATGACATTTCGTTTTCACTATCAACAACTCCAAACGCGAGCGGAAAAATTTGGAAATTTCCGTCCTGGAAGCTTGCTGTGAGGAGGCACCCTTTAAACTTCCCTTTAATGGTTGTTCCATCAATGACTACAACTTTCCTGAGATATGGAATAGCTGATATAGATGCTGCCATCGCTAGGAAAAGAAACTTGAACCGTGTTTCACCATTCCTTGAACTTGTGGTTTTGATTGTCGCGACTGTCCCAGGGTTTGCCTTCTTAAGTAAATGTAGATACCCTCGTAGAAGTTTGTAACTCCCTTCTGCAGTTCCCATAACCTCGGCCTCAGCTCTTTCTTTTGCATGCCATGCTTTCATGTAATTTATAGACACCCGAAGCTCGTTGAGAATCAAATCGGGAATTTCAATTGCCCTCGGCCCTTTTCTGCCATTTGTGAATCGTGTTCGTAGAACTTTGGCGATGATTTTGGCAGATGCCTTGTTGTTGAAATCAGCTCGGGTTGTGACGTCACACGTATGAGTTAGTCGTGCGGTTCGAACTTCCATGTTTGATGAGTACTTCGCCATTGCTTTCCCAAATACTCTCCACGGACATGTCCTATCAANGGCAGATGCCTTGTTGTTGAAATCAGCTCGGGTTGTGACGTCACACGTATGACTTAGTCGTGCGGTTCGAACTTCCATGTTTGATGAGTACTTCGCCATTGCTTTCCCAAATACTCTCCACGGACATGTCCTATCAACGCAACTAACAATTAGCCTGCTTGTGTCAGACTTGTCTTGTTTGAAAGTAAAGAGCCTCTTTATTGCATGTATAGCTAAGATGTACTGCATTTCTTCTTTGTTTGCGAACACTCTACCAATGTATATTGAGTCGTCAGCATCATCATAGTTGTATCTAGGCACCTCCCCAGTAAATACAGGACCATCCTCAAAAACGGCAGGCGCATCTCGTGTTGCCAATACGTTCCCCTCTCTGATTTCTTCATAGATGTTTGCCAAAGTGCTCTGTATAGGAATTCTTGACACTGGGCTGCTGTCATCTGATCCCTCCCCACTGTAAGTGTGCTCTCCTTGCTCTACTTGGTCCGTTGTTTCCTCCCTCACTGAATCTTGTCCGCAGCTATTGGTTTGGGTTATTGGAACATCCACCAACCGTATTGTTTCCCCATGGTTGAGCACTTGATAATTTTCCGTTGAATTTCTGGTCTCCGTCCCTCTACTGTCTTCTCCTATGGGGTCGTTACCAGTTTCTTTCTCTGATGCTCTCCTCAATTCCTCTGTTTCTCTCTGGATTAGCTCCTCCCAGAACTCGTTGTTATACTCATCAGACTCAGTACCTCCGTTTCTACTGCCGCTCTCTGATCTGCTATGTATGGAAATGCAACCAAAGTCAAGGCGCTTTGCTTTGTGGCTTAATTTGGCTCCACCTTCATCTCCAGCGTCTGTTTGTACTGCGTTGACAGGACCTGCTACTTCCTTGGCAAAATATTCTGCCCCTGTGTACGGATTTTGTTTGTTGCATCCATAGTCGTTAGATTGTGCTGTTGCTGGGATATATTCAGCCGATGATGGTGGGCTATCCGTGAGGCCAATGTACTTGTCAACCCAATTATCTTCGTGCACTCTCTTTGACTGCCACTCCAAGCTGCTTCCCTTCGGACTGTTCTCCGGCACCTGTACTTTCCGCCTGCCTGTTCCCGGAACTCTTTCGCGAACATATTCTGGGCTCCGCAACAAGGAATTCATGGCTGCAGGGGATGTGTGCAAGGCTGGCTCTGGAACGGTGCAGAAACTGACAAATAGATTACTAGCCTTTCTCTCTTGTCGCATATTCCTGAACGTCTGCAAGCCCATGTCGCTCTTTATGCAAATAGGTGGCGCCTTCTCAACTGGGATGACCGCCATCTCATTTGGATACCAGAACGTTAAAGCCGCTTCCATCCGTGTCCCAAAAACACCAAATTCCTTTTCTATATGCTCTTTAAAGGACTTGTATGTCATCCCATCATCCACCATCAGACATTGTGACATTACATTCTTCTCTATTACAAATTTCCACGTCCCATCATCCCCACACTCCCATTCACCAACAATGCATAGGACTGCCTTCCTCATTCTCTGCGTCCACAAAACAACAACGTTAAGGTCACTCGGAATGGAGCCTAAAAATTCCAGCCTAGATGTTAACCTCAATAATACATCCACTGGAAACCAAACAAATATTTACTTCAGTTAACCCGAAACCCAGAACCGCTTACAGAAGTTAGACCTTCTGCGACCACTACGTCTACCCCCTACTGACATAGACAAAGAACGAGGGTAAGGAGGGTCGTATCTCAATATCATTTTTACCTCGCGTACCGACTTCCTCTCGTACCTTAACCACTGTGCGGGTCTGCCTGTTTGTTTGCCTCGGTCTCAGGTTGCTCCGACAAGGAATTTCAGATGTCGAGATCTCTGTATCAGGCAATCCCCTCTGCAGAAAACAGGGTCTGTGTTAAAGTTCTGAAATAGACGTCTTTTAGTGTACAGTGGAGCAATTTTCCCCCCAAAGTCCTCTCCCTACAGTTAGGTTAACTCAAATTTTGAATCCATTGCTACAGGCTAACATCGAAGGTGGTGCTCCACTTTCGTCCACCGATTTTCCCCCCAAAACTCCTTTACTATGCGATGACGTTGAATAAAACCGGTTCGCATAATCCGAGAAAACCGTGCAATGTCCGGTTCGTAATTATTTCTACTTAAAAGGCCAAACAAGTCAGCAACATCTTAAATTTTACTCGATTGCACGGGCCTTCGAACAAAATGTCGATATTGACAATGGCTTAGCCCATCTGTGGCATTATAAAAATTTCCCCNTCTACTTAAAAGGCCAAACAAGTCAGCAACATCTTAAATTTTACTCGATTGCGCGGGCCTTCGAACAAAATGTCGATATTGACAATGGCTTAGCCCATCTGTGGCATTATAAAAATTTCCCCTAGAAAAAAAAGAGAAAATATTTGCCAACTTGTCTCCAACTCGACACTTAGTGATACCTAAAACATCAATTATGCCACTAGACTAAAATAATATTTATAATAAAGAACCGAAATCTAATGTTAATATCATAGACCGCAACAAGGGTAAAGCTTGATCTGCGTGGTGGCCACTGGGCGAGAGGCATAAACCATATTTTCTTTCTTTTTGGTCAAAAAGCCATAAACTGTATTTTAACAGGTAACTTTGGCTATTTGCACCATTGTTTTCCATATGATAAAAACATTGTGGCTATAAATTGGGTGCTGAAACCTCGGATTCCCATATCATTATCGTTAGTGATGGACATGAAAGCCATAAGAGCTTTTGGACCAAAACTTTCTATCCGTTCTCAAACCAATTTATTTCTGCCATGCAAGCTCTCACACTTTCCTGCGACCTCGTTATTGTTGGAACCGTTTTTTTATAATGGTATTGACCATTATTCCGATGGTTTTTCCGGACAATAAAGTTGTCGGAATGCCCGGATTTTGGAGTCATTGGATTCCTCGTTATGATCACTACAACGTAGTGTGTTCATTTGTCAAAACGGTATTTGTATGAATGAGAAATGTTGGAAAACTTGTAATGCTTGATAATTTAGCTAAGTAAAAAAACTAGCAATTATCCAACGTTGGATACATGAGGTGAAAGTCTTCTTGTATATATAATGGAGAAGTAAGAAAATACACTATGATGTATTAAAGCAAAAACTCATATTTGCTTGGATACCGAAACGTTGAGAAACAGGCCGGACCGCAGTTGAGATTCAGATTAGGATTAAAATTTGGTATATGGATAGTAGTCCCAATGGTCTTTATCTTTGCAGCCAAATTATTATGAAATTTGTGATTAATTTCTTAATACAAAATCATAAAAAAATTATTCTAATTTAATGATAATCAAACAAATGTACAAGTAACGTTTCT
>OVAP01001208.1:0-25702 GCA_900406295.1 Aurinia saxatilis | reverse complement strand
TTTATATTCATATAGATATATTATTTAGAAAGAAAATATGAAAACGAAATAATAGTAAATGTTGTAATTTATATAAAAACAAAATATTCAATAGAATCACATGCTAAGATTCGTTAAAGCAACCACTCCCAATAAATCTTTCTTGTCTTTTTATTTTTCTACAACAAGATTTAGCCTACTCGGTTGATTTCTAAGAAAACTATATACCTAACCATAACATACAATTTTACCCGAAAGTGGTTCGGCTTATTGACAGTGACACCATGTTATTAAATTATTCTTTTTTTTTTGTATTCTCTAAAGTTTATTGTTATATATCCCATAATAATAATATATACGTAAAATTGCACACGAACAAGAGAGGGAATATAACGAATGATGATGATGCTTGAAGCAAAAGTTATACGCAGCAGCTGCTAGGTGGTTGATTCGAGTTAGGGAAAGCACATACATACATAAGGTATGTATGCATAAGCATAACTAAAAAATATATATATATACAAAGAGTTTTAACTGGTTGTTGACTAAATGCTTAGCTAAATCTTTTCCAACAAACTATTTTCAAATGTTATATTTTTTATATATATTTGTAATTAAAAAGATGAGGAAATATTTTCAGTGAGAAAATGAAATAGATGAATAACACCNTGTTATATTTTTTATATATATTTGTAATTAAAAAGATGAGGAAATATTTTCAGTGAGAAAATGAAATAGATGAATAACACCTAGCTAGTCACCTACAAGGCTACAACAGATGTTGAAGAAATAAACAAAAAATAAAAGAATAAGACGGATCTTCCATCAACTACTATTTTTCATTTTTCTCATATCTATACCAAAAGAACAAACAAACCATAACGTCACTAACCATTCAATACTTGATTTGAAGTCAGGGAAAGAATCATTCAGTAGATAACCATTCTACACTAACAAAACAGTCAGGGAAAAAGTTTTTCTTTTTTTATATAGGTTTTCTGCTAAAATTGACAATACAGCCAGGGAAAATGTTTTTAGTTCTTAACTAAAAACTGCAAATGATTCTCAATAGAAAATAATTAAAACCTATAATTTATTTTGGTCATAAATTNATTCAGTAGATAACCATTCTACACTAACAAAACAGTCAGGGAAAAAGTTTTTTTTTTTATATAGGTTTTCTGCTAAAATTGACAATACAGCCAGGGAAAATGTTTTTAGTTCTTCTGCTAAAAACTGCAAATGATTCTCAATAGAAAATAATTAAAACCTATAATTTATTTTGGTCATAAATGNCTAGCTAGTCACCTACAAGGCTACAACAGATGTTGAAGAAATAAACAAAAAAAATAAAAGAATAAGATGGATCTTCCATCAACTACTATTTTTCATTTTTCTCATATCTATACCAAAAGAACAAACAAACCATAACGTCACTAACCATTCAATACTTGATTTGAAGTCAGGGAAAGAATCATTCAGTAGATAACCATTCTACACTAACAAAACAGTCAGGGAAAAAGTTTTTCTTTTTTTATATAGGTTTTCTGCTAAAATTGACAATACAGCCAGGGAAAATGTTTTTAGTTCTTAACTAAAAACTGCAAATGATTCTCAATAGAAAATAATTAAAACCTATAATTTATTTTGGTCATAAATGTCTTGTATATTTGAGATTTCTCCATTTTTCTGATTTTATTAGATTTACAATATTGAATTACATAATAGTCAAAGAGTTTTATTACTCTACCAAGATTTCATACCATAATATCACCATTGCTACTTTATAAAATGAATTAAAAAAGTTAATAATTTTTTTGGAAGAAAGAAGAACATAATTATAAAAGTTAATTAGATATTAAAATTGTGATAACTAAGTTCAAACTACTTCCCCTCCCCCAATTAAGATATACGACAGAACGAATGGACAACAACTCCATTTCTTCAGACTGTAGCATTATCTTCTTTTTTCTTTTCTTTTTTGAAAAGACTGTAGCATTATCTTTACAAAACAATATGAAGATACATATAAAATTCGACGTGAGTATACAAGAAAAACACGTAAATTTTATACTTTATATCATGAAAATACGTCATAGATTTTATACTTCAAACAGAAAAACAGAATTTCAAACTTTATATCTATCTTTTTTCCATCATGGATAAACATGAAATTAACAACATGAAGTAATGAACAATAAAAAAAAATACTTGTGTACCTTGCGTAACGATTTCAACTTCTCCGAATTACTTGGATAACGTTTTTTGTTTTTCTCTTCTCTTATGAAATAAAATCATTACCCATATGTATGCTATATATATATTCAAAGAGATGAGAAGCGTTTCTGTATATGCAAAGATATCAGTAACCTCCTCAGCAGATAATCATTATGAGGTAGCAAAGGAAATATAAATGATGAAATATAAATGATATTCATTACCCCTTTGATTTGAATAACATTTTAACATTCTTTTTTTTTTAAACNGTTACTTGGATAACGTTTTTTGTTTTTCTCTTCTCTTATGAAATAAAATCATTACCCATATGTATGCTATATATATATATTCAAAGAGATGAGAAGCGTTTCTGAATATGCAAAGATATCAGTAACCTCCTCAGCAGATAATCATTATGAGGTAGCAAAGGAAATATAAAATGATGAAATATAAATGATATTCATTACCCCTTTGATTTGAATAACATTTTAGCATTCTTTTTTTAAAACAAGAAATATAAATGATGAACGGATTTATATCCCAATAAATGTCAGCAAATTCAAACTTAAAATTTTAAATAAGGGAAAGGCAGATTAATTTGATATCTGAACTTTTCTATACAATATTTTTTTAGGAAATAGTAACGTATATAGATTTTGTTTTTTTCTTAAAGTGAAACCACCATTGTAAATTTGTAATGGACGTCCTATAGCCACTTTCATGAATAAAGTTCAAACACTNATAAGGGAAAGGCAGATTAATTTGATATCTGAACTTTTCTATACAATATTTTTTTAGGAAATAGTAACGTATATAGATTTTGTTTTTTCTTAAAGTGAAACCACCATTGTAAATTTGTAATGGACGTCCTATAGCCACTTTCATGAATAAAGTTCAAACACAACACATACTCAAATGTTGTTTAGAATGACATGCCCTCGGGATAGTAATAAATTAAAACACATATGTGAACAAAGAATCGAAGCAATAAACAAATATTTCAACTGAAATTGTTATTTGCAAAAACTTTTGATTAGCTGGGAGCTTCGAATCGGATGTAATCGTACATGATCCCTTGGAAAGGACTAGTGGACCTTGGTTGCGTAAGAAACAATGTATTCTCTCCTTCTACAAGCTTAGAGCCAGCCACTTCCACATTGAACAACCAGTACAATCCATGTATTCCATGTCTTGCTATCGAGTTGTCTCTCCCGATCAGTCCACTCGTGAACAATGGACTTGCATTCACATCATTTACACGTATCTTCATACCAAGTTTTGTTTCAAGATTCATCCAGTTAAAGTCAGATAATCTTTCTTTGATGATCTAATGTAAAAGTAAAATAAAAAAGATGATTGACTGATAGATGTACACGTACTTGGAGTTCAGCAAAAGTAGCGGACGCGATGGCTACTCGTAAAGTATAGGTGTGATTCTTATCAATGCTTTTGAGTTCGAATTTGATTTGCCATGTTGTTCCTTGATATGTTTTGTTATCCTTTTTTCTATGGAAAGAAATTGTAACAAAATATGTGGTTAGAAAAGAGCCTATATTCAAGAAATGGAAGATGGAGACAGAGACGATGAGGAAAAACCTAGTAACTTGAGCGTAAAACCAGTCTTTTCTATAGTCACTAGTGCCAACTACATATATCAAGTCTTTATCGGGGTACAGTTCTGCGTATCTTTCCCACAATCCATATTGCCGAAATCTGCGAGAGATGATAGATCGATTCATCGTAACATGTTTGAAAACCCATTTGAACAACTAACTTAACAATGATTTAGAGCCGCCAAATATAGCACAAAAATTTTCAGGGTTACTAAGTATATATATTGCTTCTCTAGTGTAACGGTAACAAATCTTATATTTTCGTTTGACAATTTTTTGTTGCAATGGTATCCAATCTTCTTGGCCATGAAGTATATATGGGGCTCAACCATATTGATATATTATTGATACAATGTCAATAGCATATTTATGCATGATATAGTAATTCACCATTCAATCAAATAACTAAGTTTCTCTTATATGCTCTTCTTAAAACTCAAGAAACTCTATCAGTAGATTTTGCTCATGTAAAAATGTAATAATTGCTGCATGTGTATATGTGTGTAAAAAACCTGTCAGGATGGTTTTGGTAAAGTTTGTTGATATATTTTGGATTCGGATCAGGAGCATAAAACTCTGCCGCCGATCGATCTGGAAACCCAATCTCCCATAACGTTGCTCCATTTCTTGGAGGCTGATATACAAGATCTTCCACATACAAATAACAACCTGCACGTACAATATGAATAATTAACCACAGTAGTATATTTGGGATTCAATTGTAACAAACAAAAAGTTTTGGGGATTCATAAAAAGAAATGAGAACCTGGAGTGATGGTGATAATATCATCATATTTATAGTCACCAATAAAACCAGGAATCCATGCATAGAGATTGTATTGGCCTGGCCTTATTCCATTTATATAAAAGAATCCTTCTTCATCTGTTCTTGTCCAAAATTGATACTCCTGCAAGAAATCATTGAAGAATGTTCATAGATTATTTTTTTCTCTGTTTTTTTCTCATTTAATTATGTTCTTAGAATGAATGTCATATATTAACGTTTCAATGTATAAATCACCTTGCACTCTCTTTGCCATGAACCAGCAGCTCCAGGAAGAGCCAAACCAACATAACCTCTATTGGCTGCAAGGAAATCTCTATCTACATACCTTTAAAGCATAAATCTGATTTACATTATTGGATATATATATGAAGTTGTCATTTGAAGTTAGCCTGATCCTGAACATAACATTTAATGTGTAAACGTAAAAGCAAGCGTCTCTATTGTAATTTACCTATCTTGAACAAGGAGTCTGCCAACAACATTACCGCGTTGATCTGGTTTCACATAATCATCCGAAGCTGGAAAACTATAAGGCCACCTTTCTACTTCAAGATACATCTATGAATAAAAGAATTATAAATTTCGAAATGAAGAGATAATGTTTGATTTGTTCTTCTAGTTATATAAAACAAGGTTTAATAAGAACCTGAGATTTAGCATCTTGCCAAAGCCAAAGAGGGTCATTATCATCATCAGTAGAAGAGTTTAAATAGACGAAAACCGGTCCAAACACCTTCTTCCATGCCTCTCCTTCACTGAACTTTGGCACTAGATCTTCCCCTGTATAGTGTGCACTCATAAATACCTGAAGAACACGCATTAAGTTTTTCAACATTTATAACTATGTTAAGGTTAAAATTTTGAATTATATATCTATATATGGACTTACAGCTAGAGAAGTGGGTCCAACGTGAGATGTCAAGTTCTGTTTTTGAGGTCCACCAGTTCGGTACTCATGGCTAGGAANCATTAAGTTTTTCAACATTTATAACTATGTTAAGGTTAAAATTTTGAATTATCTATATATGGACTTACAGCTAGAGAAGTGGGTCCAACGTGAGATGTCAAGTTCTGTTTTTGAGGTCCACCAGTTCGGTACTCATGGCTAGGAGTTATGAGCCAGAAACCGGCTGATGGCTGCTCGGTGCATATCCATCCATGGACAGTAATGTCTTTGTTTTCGCATGAATATTGGTACTTATCGTCAACCTAACACCCGGAGAAAACCCGGTAAAAGCCAAGTTTATAACATTTTTACATGAAATCATTTTCTCTTAATGAATAAATTTTACCTCTCCTTTGAATTGAGGCTCTACAGGATTAACAAGTAGAACAGCTTCAGGGTAAGCCAGAGCTTGGCCTCTGTCCGGTAATCTGTCATCAGGCAATGGCATGAATCTCTGCCTATTGTCCGTTACTGCCATGTAATGAAACCTGAAACCACAGTTAAAATTAGTAAAAAGATCAAATGTTAAAGATGAAAAAGAAGTGAAGGAGTGTTTTTTTTGTAGTTTACTTCTCTTTTCTGAGCTTGAAGGCAATTCGGGTTTCGGCAATGGAGAATGCAGGCCATTCTTTTAAGTGCTCGTAGATGGCGTAAGTGTAGAACCCCGATGACTCCCGAAGCATAACAAATCTGTTTCGACAATTTATTCAGGGGATAATCTGCAAAAGTGGAGTATGAAATTATGTGTGTAAAAAAAAGTTAAGGACCTTTTGTCAATGTTTAAAGGGACAGCTTTGCCTTCTTGTGATGGATCCCATTTTCTTGTAAATGAAAGCTCAATCTGTTCTTCGGTTTGCACTATTACTTCAAAGTGTGTTCCTTTTATTCTGTCACAAATGACATATTAGTCAGTAAGCATTAGCTGCTTTGAACTTCATAAATTCTCTTGGTTGCATTATATAAGATCCAATCTTATATGATCTTTCTTCATTTTTATGGGCTTAAACTACAGTTTTGTGATAATCTTGGTGTTAAGTTTACAAAAAAGACTTACACATCGAATCCACCAGCGGCTCCTGGTCCGCCCCAAACAAGGTCCCAATACCTGAAGAACACATTAATTTTTAGTATCCAAAATTTATGAACGTTATGAAACTAAACTAGAAAAACAGAGAGATGTATGCAATAAGTGGACTTTGTTTAGGCTCTTAAGAGAGTCTTTAGACTCTAGTAATTGGTGTCACCGTGTAAGAGCAGCCATTTACTAATTTTATGCAATTTTGATTGAATCTTGCCACGATTATATCGCAAAAAAACTGTCTTGACTCGCTAGTAAGACTAGCTATAGAAAGATTAATTATAAAAGACTGTAATACAGAAAATAGCTGCTCCAAATATATATATCAACATTACCCTCTGTTGGATTCTTCATTAAGAACCTCGAGCAAGTTATCAATACCATTATACTCGATTCCCGTAACAATTCCATCAGGCTTCGATAATGTAACCCGTGCAATGCCATTATCCATCACCACCTAAACCATTTCAATATTTCATACACCAACAACAACATAAACTTTCATCAAAAAGTTTTAAAGCCTTTTTTGAAGAAATCTGAAGTTACATAAACATATAAAGATCATGGAATAAAGTACAAAAAACCAACATGATTCCCCTTATCTTGCAACTTCATCTTAACAGACGACATTGATAAAGTGTCTTGTGGAGTTTGGTCTTAAGCTACAAAGTAAAAATGTACATGTTTATCTATACGTATATATGTGTTTATATAACCAAATTGTAGAACTTATGTTGCCTTGGACGGGAGATAAAAGCATAAGGTATAGTGGGAGAGAAGAATCTCTTGACTTCGTCGTCAAATCAAATCAGTTTGGTTAGTGCTTAAGAGATCCGCAATGATCATCAACGTTTGTAACAACAAATCTTGTAAGGTTCAAAACAATTTTTCCAGCTTCAGAGTTAAAGCCCAAGCCCAATACGAGGCCCAACAAATTCACAAAAGTCCAAAAAAAGAAAACATTGCCATATCCTTTCACTTCACTGCGTTAAAACCCGCCTCCTCTGTTCTTCTTCTTCTTCTTCCCCATTTCTCTCTCGAAATTAGTGTCTGAAGGACCGTGCCTTAGAGAGGAATAAGTTAGTTTATCTATCTGTTCATGTTCCAGTCTCTGTAAGAATTTTTTGTTGTTGTGTTTTTATGTTTATGGATTTGATGGTATCCACAAGCAGTGTACAAGAAGGGTTTTGTTTGATTCAACCATTTCATCGCGAGTGTAACAAGCTAGAACTCTCATGTCGTAAAAGTAGTAATCTTAGGTCTAGATTCTCTCTTGGGTCACGAAAAAGGAACCGGCTTGTACTTGTTTTCGCTGCCTCTAAGTTAGAGAGTTCTGGTCTTAATGGTAGAGCTCAAAAGCTTGATACTTCGGCTTCTGGGCATAGTAATAGTAGTAACGGGAATGGTCATTACAGTTCTGTGAATTCATCTCTTGTGTTGGAAGATGTGGAGAGTAATAACCATTTGAGGCAGCTTGTTAGAGCTGGAGAGTTGGAGGAAGGGTTTAAGTTTCTGGAGAACATGGTTTATCACGGTAATGTTCCGGATATTATACCGTGCACGACCTTGATTCGGGGGTTCTGTAGGATGAGTAAGACGAGGAAAGCTGCAAAGGTTTTGGAGATTCTTGAAGGTTCTGGTGCTGTTCCTGATGTTATAACTTACAATGTTATGATTAGTGGGTATTGCAAAGCCGGGGAGATTAATAACGCTTTATTGCTTCTTGAGAGAATGAGTGTTTCCCCTGATGTTGTTACTTATAATACGATCTTGCGGTCTCTTTGTGATAGTGGAAAGCTAAAGCAAGCTATGGAGGTTCTTGATAGGCAGCTGCAGAGGGATTGTTATCCAGATGTGATTACTTATACTATATTGATTGAAGCTACTTGCAAAGAGAGCGGTGTTGGACAGGCGATGAAGCTTTTAGATGAGATGAGGGAGAGGGGATGTACGCCTGATGTTGTGACTTATAATGTTCTTGTGAATGGTATTTGCAAAGAGGGGAGATTGGATGAGGCGATTAAATTTTTGAATGACATGCCGTCTTATGGATGTCAACCGAATGTTATTACACATAACATTATTCTGCGGAGTATGTGTAGTACCGGGAGGTGGATGGATGCGGAAAAGCTTCTTGCTGATATGCTTCGTAAAGGCTTCTCGCCGAGTGTCGTCACATTCAATATCTTGATAAACTTTTTGTGTAGAAAGGGTTTGCTTGGCCGAGCTATTGACATTTTGGAGAAAATGCCTAAGCATGGATGTCAGCCAAATTCTTTGAGTTACAACCCGCTGCTTCATGGGTTTTGCAAGGAGAAAAAGATGGATAGGGCTATCGAATATTTGGAGAGAATGGTCTCTCGTGGTTGTTACCCGGACATCGTGACCTACAACACTATGCTAACGGCTTTGTGCAAAGATGGGAAAGTTGAGGATGCTGTTGAGATACTTAATCAGCTTAGTAGCAAGGGATGTTCTCCTGTTCTAATCACTTATAACACTGTCATTGATGGGCTTGCAAAAGCAGGGAAAACAGGGAAAGCGATAAAGCTTCTGGATGAGATGCGCGCAAAAGATCTAAAGCCTGACACAATCACATATTCATCACTTGTTGGAGGTTTGAGCAGGGAAGGAAAAGTAGATGAAGCCATTAAGTTTTTTCACGAGTTTGAGCGGATGGGTGTTAGGCCAAACGCAGTCACCTTCAACTCTATAATGCTTGGACTCTGTAAGACTCGGCAAACAGACCGTGCCATCGATTTCTTGGTTTATATGATCAACAGAGGGTGCAAACCAACTGAAACGTCGTACACAATTCTGATAGAAGGCATAGCTTATGAAGGCATGGCAAAGGAAGCTCTTGAGCTACTCAATGAGCTTTGTAACAAGGGACTCATGAAGAGAAGCTCAGCAGAGCAAGTCGCAGGAAAATATAGCAGTAAGTAGTTCACTCGCTAGTCAGTCGAGAAAATGTTGATTTGTGCCAAGAGAACAATTCAGTGGGTCCTTTTTAGTTTTTACAAATTGTCATAGGTTGTTAAGCTTTAATAATGTCAGAATTTTGGTTTTTCGAGTTTGCATATCAATATATTTGAGTTGCTACTATCTTTTCGTGTTCATTGATACATACCAATACCTTTCCACCCACTCCTATATATATGTACATGTGGTATACTATGACATGTACATAGTAATTTAAGGAGGGCCTTCAAGACGTATGTAGTCATACATAATCCCTTGAAACGGACCATTGCATCTTGGCTGTCTCAGGAATATTGTGTTATCACCTTGCAAAAGTCGGTTTCCTGGTATGTTCACCGTGTACAACATGTAAACCCCGTGGATTCCGTGCCTTGCAATCGAGTTGTCTCTCCCGATTAGTCCGGTTGTGAACAGAGGACGGGTTGCTTCCGCATCGTTGACTCTAACCTGCAAATCGAAAATGCAAAAAAAACTTTTACATTCTTAACAACTTTTTCATCTTTGTAGTAATATGAGGTTTCATCTTTACCTGCAACTCTGCTAAGGTTGCAGATGCTATGGCGACTCGCAGTTTGTATATTGCCTTTTGATCGACATTTTCAAGTTTAAACCTAATTTGCCAAGTTGTTCCTTCATGCACATCTCCTTTTTTCCTAGGAACATGAGCAAAGAACCAGTCTCTGCGGTAATCGCTTACACCGACAGTGTAAACAAGGTCATTATTTGGATACAGATCTGTGTATCTCCTCCACAACCCATATTGCCTGAACCTGCAGATGGTAATAAAGCAGTGTTTAGTTCAGTTAATCACAAATTCAACACTCAAGCAGTAAGAATCACAGAAGTATAGCTAATGAAACCTGTCTTGATGATGGACTAAAGCCCTGTTTACAAGGGTGGGATCAGGATCTGGGATAAAGAACTCAGAAGCTTTTCGGTCAGGGATACCGATTTCCCATAAGGTAGGTCCATCTCTCGGAGGTTCATAGACTATATCGCCCATTTCAACGTTGCAACCTGTGTTGATATGTCCATCAAAGAATGGCTGATGTATAGGAAAATTAGGATATTATCAAACTTGATAGGAATAATATACCTGAAGTCACTGAGACAATAGTGTCGTTATGATAATCTCCAATGAAACCAGGGACAAAGGCATAGAGATTATACTCGCCAGGACGCACGTTTTCTATCGAGAAATGGCCACCCTCATCTGCTATCGCCCAAAATTGGTATCCCTGATAAGACATTAACAGTTGAAGAATCCAAGAGGCATCCAACAGATCTTTTCCTCTGCTTGTGGCACTTAAATACGAATGAAGAAGAAAGAATCACCTTGCATTCTATTTGCCAAGAACCAGCCTCGCCAGGTGGAGCCAAACCCACATAAGCACCTACTGCTGAAATCAAATCATTGCTCATGAACCTATACAGAAGTCAACATTAATTTGTGACGATTAAGCGGGATTTTAACAGAGTTAGAATTTTT
Source organism: Aurinia saxatilis (assembly GCA_900406295.1). Lineage (NCBI taxonomy): Eukaryota > Viridiplantae > Streptophyta > Magnoliopsida > Brassicales > Brassicaceae > Aurinia > Aurinia saxatilis. The sequence goes on along the minus strand of OVAP01001208.1, from coordinate 14,611 downwards.
TTTTTACGGAGACAATGCAAGATAAATGAGAATGTAAGGAATCACTTATACCTGTCGCGGATAAGTAATCTACCATGGGCCCTTCCACGTTCTTCAGACTTTGGATAGTCCTCAGATGCCACAAAGCTGTAAGGCCAGCTTTCAACCTCAGCCATCATCTACATATTAATTCCACTCAAGTGAACCCTTCTCCTTATTACTACACATCTACTCTTGTACTCAACAACTCTTAGAAATGCAATAGAAATTTGCTTCCGTTTCTACCTTAATCTTAGCATCATCCCATAAGTAGAGTGAATCATCTCTATTGTTTGTGGAATTTAGGTATATGAAAACAGGGCCGTAGACTTTCTTCCACGGCTCACCACATTCAAAGCGAGGCATCATGGTTTTCCCCGCATAATGTGTACTGTGAAACACCTGATATATACATAATGTGAAGAGCAAAATCAAGATTGTGCTAATTCTGACTAGAACGTTAAAACAGTCACCACCAGTCACATGGACACTTACTGAAAGAGCGGTTGGGCCAACATGCGAGGTGAGGTTTTGTTTGAGTGGTCCGCCTGATCGGAACTCATAACTAGGAGAAATTTGCCAAAATCCTACAGGTGGATCAAAGGATATCCATCCATGTACCCTCAGATCCTTATTCTCACAAGAGTATTGGTATTTGTCATCTACCTGTCACCAGGAAAGAAAAAGTGATTTAGTTATCCGTGAAATAATATATACCGGATTCATATGTTTGGGTTTTAATATCTCACAAAGCAAGAATAAGTTCCTAGTGTATGGATTTATGTATCTTTAGAAAGGAAACTAAACAGTTGAAACAACTCATGTGATAGTATAACAAAGTACTTTTCTGATTTCTAAATGATGAATGATAAGGAACTCATACTTCTCCTTGTAGGTGTGGATCACACGGAGCAGTGAGCAGGGACGCTTCCTGGTAATCTAGAGTTTGGCATCTTCCTTTGCATAGATCATCTGGGAAAGGCATTATCCTTTTTCGGTCATCTGCCATAGCCATGTAATGGAATCTGCATAATAGGAATTACCAAGGAGGATATATATGAGATATCAAACAGCTATACTTGTGTTGACAAATGATTAGAGTAAGAGAAAAATGGGGTAAATATTACTTGTCCTTTCTGAGCTTGAACGCAATTCTCGTTTCTCCAAGTTCAAACCCAGGCCATTCCTTAAGGTGTTCATAAATGCCGTATGTGTAAACTCCAGAAGAGCCACGGAGCATTACAAACCTGAAAGAAAGAGCATCATGCCAATGTCTCACCTCTACTTTTGTTTCTCGTTGGAAATTATACATAATTCAGAATAGACCTTTTATCGATATTCAAGGGTATGTACTTTCCCTCAAGGGATGGATCCCATATTCTCAGAAAAGAGATCTCAACCTGTTCCTCCGTTTCGACTATGACCCTGAAAGTCACTCCACTGATGCTGCATAAATACAATCAAATGTTCTATCGATTAGTACAAGATCATATACCATTATTTGTTAATTTTGATGCTAAAGGCTATTTTGATGCACTGAAAACTTCACTTAGGCAGAGCAAAACTAGTTTTGAGTCATACATCAATTTAACCACACTAAAACCAAAAAATTTGATCGATGAAGACCTACAGAGTAAATTTTCTAAGCTCTAAATCCTAACGAGTGTTTAGATAAATGCATAGGGAACATACACATCAAAGATTCCCTTGCCTCCAGGTTCATTCCAGTGCAGGTCCCAGTACCTACACATTCATTTGATAAATTAACTCGGCTTCTCACAAAATTCAAAGAAGAGAAAGCATATATTTTCGCCATAGAGAAAAACAGTAGTATCAATCTCAAATGTAAAACATGAGACATACCCTCTATTAGTCTCCTTGTTACGAATTTCAAGCACATTGTCAATACCGCCATACTTAATGCCGGTGATGATACCACCAGGTTTCGACAGTGTAACTTGGAGGATTCCATTGTCCATCACAACCTGCAAACATTACAGTCTCCAGTTAAAAACACATTCAATGAAAGACACATTTACAAAGAGTGAGGAAGTTGCATTACATATCGGTCTTGGATATGCAGCCGGACAGGAGGCATCCTGGGATCCTGTCTATGTCCAAAACCACTTGTACCTTGATCTAGTCTTTCCAAGCCTAATATTAGTGTAAGGTTAAAAAAAAAAAATCAAGACTTTTGCTCATATAAAAAACTAGCAGCAACAGATAATCAAAGAACATAAGCGTATGTGTAAAACAAGACTACTGAAATGGCCACATATATAGGATCTGTAGAACTGTTCTTTACAACAAATTGCAAATGCATTTATCTCCGATAATCAAGCAAAATGTTATACCCAACATACTAATTATCATCAAAATGTAACTCTCTGATCGTTTAAAGTCCCTGGATTTATCCTTAGACCCACGAAGTAGGAAACTTTCCAACAGAGAAACAAACCCAATTTGATGAAATGAGAAAGAAGAACACTTAAAGGATCATAACAAGATAACTAACTAAACAATGAAACAAACATGTTTCTTCATCTGGGCTAAAAAATCAAACTTTTCAGTCGCAATTTCGTTGAACAAGGTTTAAAAATCGTTCTTTTTGTGAACCCGTGTTAAAACAGAGGATGCAGAAACCGTTAAAAGAGAAGGGTAAAGAGAAGACTATACGGTCAGTGAACCGATGCACGAGCCGATCAGCCAGTTTCTTCATCACTACTTGACGCAACCGATCGAGAGAGAGAGAAAGTGAGAGAGAAACTGCGTTTGCGTTTGATCAATGCTCTTCTCTTTGCCTTTGCTTTAATTGCGTTTGTTTTGGTTTTCCATCAACAAAATTGAATTCAATTTGAGTTTCGGTTAAATTTCTTCAGACCGGATTAAACCGAAATTCAGAAAAAATAAATTTTTTTACTCAACTTTTTTCTGTACTTCTTCATGTTTGTTCATACGCAACACAATACAGTCATCTGAAATCTCTTTTACTGAAAACCAAATATAAGTTTTAAGAATTATTATTCAAATATTAATAAAAAAATATAATATTCATTTACATAATTTTTATTGTTAAGCTGACAGCAAGCTTGTAAACTCTGTTTATTCGGTGGTTGAATTGAGGTTTGTGAGACACATCCGAAAGGTCTCACATATATTCACAGAATCAAAATTGTTTTAGCAAATCTAGTGACAATCTTAAGACCTAAAAAAATGTTTTGGTTGGAAAATGTTCTTAGCACAGTCTTTAGCTCAAAAAGTCAAAATACAAGAAGACTAGACCTCAAGCTTATAAGACATCCTACCATATTTTCTACATTCGACTATGGCAATTTGTTAATTTAATCTCAGTTTATTGATATAGCATTGCAGTTAGTAAACACAGTAGAAAATCAGAACCAAAGCAGACTTCGCGTCTATAAAGATTAGCATTGTGCGTTAGAGCATCTAGATTAATCAATTCTCAAAACAAATTTAATCTTTTGCGGACAAACATTATTTGTTGATACATTAAGGAAAATATAAGTATATATATATAGCAAACAAGAAGTAAAACTGAAGGAAGATATAAGTATATATATAGCAGAAAATAAGAAAAACATAAGGAAAATATAGGTAGATTATAAGCAAACAAAATGAAAACCAAAGAATTATTGGTACTTCAAAAAAAAAAAAAAAGTATTTATTTGTTGATACATTAATATTCTGTATTAAAAATTTACATTTGGAGTATTAAAATCCTATAACCCTTTATGGTTTTAAAATCTTACCTAATGTAATGCATCTTGAATTGAATCCAACCATAATCATGGATTTGAGAAAGAAAAAAATGATGTGTAAATATTGTTTAAATGGATTTCCGAATCAGAAAAAACAAGTACAGTGATTTTAAATTATAACATGAACATTTGTGATCTAAAGTATTATTAAGCTATATGTATATCTTTTGTATATTTATGACAATTGTTTATATTATATACTATGCATATAATTAGGATAATAAGGTTAATCACTTATATAATATGTAGTTTATTTTGCCTATTAAATCAATGACAAAAAGAAGAAGAACCATTTAGTACATTTAGTGTTTTTGACATGGTTCTGATAAGAAACCATTAGTATGTGTCAGTGCACATTGACATGACACATATGTGGGCTACATTGCACCTCCGAAGAAACTTGCTAGGTCCGAGGTCCTGCACAAGGCCACAAACATAATCAGCTCCTAGAACCTCTACGGTGATGTTTATTGGTTGTTTAACGGTTTACGTATTTCTAAATTGCGCTACATAATCTGAAATTCCAAAATGGTATCAGTTGGGTTTTGCTCCCATGAACTAAGAACACCTCCTTTTCAACAATTTTCAAAAAAAAATCAGATGTATCCTTGCTATTTAATACTATTGACAGAGAAAAAATGATTTCCTTTTAAATATTTGAACTTGATTTGTCTAATACTTTTATTAATTCTATGGTAATTTTTCTTACCCAAAAATAACTTCATACTTGATATATAGTTTATTAAATACGCGATGATCATTTGACCGGTAAGTATCTTACCTTATATATTGAGTTGGAACCCTATACATACACCTTAACTTACAAAAAAAGAGAGAGCTATAATATAACATCTTTGTAGTTATCAACACTTGTAAATTTAGCAATTGGTAATATATATGATTACTAGTTCATAATTATTATTTAAACAGATACACGCCAACATCTAGCTATATAATTGGTTCAGCTATTACCAATTCCGATACCGAAGTAAATATCACACTGCCGGATGTAATTATACACTGAAACATTTATTTTGGATTTCGTTTTTCACTACCCTAGAACAACAAGTTCCATTGGACTCCTTAGCAAAAAAAAACAAGTTCCATTGGACTTTCTTTGGAAAAAGACTATCATATTGTTGACAAAAAAAAGCTATCACATTTGGTCAAACGTCTTATTCACATTCCATTTTATATTATTGATGTATTCGGTTCCTCTCAAATTTTGTTAGGATTTTAGTAACAAAAAAAAAAAAAACAATTTCATTTGATTCAAATTTGGGTTTGTTTAAGAAAATAATTAACTAAATTTGATTAGTAATATAGATTTTACTAAACGTATTTATCTTATAGATGTAAGTAAATATATTGATTTTTAGACTTTCGGTTAGTTGTTCTAATTTCACATCAAATGGGTTCAATTCAAATTTTTATACCATTCGGACAAATGTGAAATTTTCTTTCGGAGATCCCTAGTGATTAATTCTGCTGATTTTTTATATTTAATTTCTATTAGGCGTTTGCTCAATTTTTAGGTTAATATAACTTGCATACTAAAAAGTAAAAATCGAATTCGATTTAAGTTGCGGTTCAACCGGATTAAAGCGAAATCAAACCAAATTCTGAAATGATAAACTTTTCTAACCTCAATGTTTGTTCTAATTTGCAACACATACATACTACAGTAATCTGAAATCTCTTTTATTGAAACCAAATATAAAAAGCAAGTCTCATGGTGAAACAATCTTTTTGAGGCCACAAATCTCTCTCTCGGTAAGCAGTAAAATCCTTTCTTAAGAGACTGTCTGAAAGATTTAAGAGCAAATTTACAGAAATTACACACAAGCTATGTCTCTCTCTACTTAGCACCTCTCTGGAAGAACAAAGATCCAATTAAGACAGCTATTCCTGTTATAGCTATCGTGAAGAAAAGCTTTTTGTGCGAACCACCGTTCACATCTCTTCGCCTCCTACCGTTTCCATCGCCTTCTGCTGCTCTCGGTATCCTTCTGAAGAAACCATGCCGCGACACATGTTTAGTCGAAAAAAGATTTAAGGTTTGGATCAGAGTTTCCAAAAGTAAAGAACGGAGATAAGAGATGTACCTGGATGATTCGATATGGTTGAGCACAGTACCAGGGCATTTGGTTTCATGGTTATATCTTTCTCTCAATCTAACATAGTTGTTGCATTGATAACAGAGTTCTGTTCGGTTGCCACATACTTCCTAAACTCAGGAAAAAACGAGTGAATTGGAAAATACTCTTTGGAGATAAAAGATTATATGTGTGAAAGTTAGAGTGAATACCTGATGCTCAGCAAGATCAACCGCAGGCAATGGAAACTNCTGTTGCATTGATAACAGAGTTCTGTTCGGTTGCCACATACTTCCTAAACTCAGGAAAAAACGAGTGAATCGGAAAATACTCTTTGGAGATAAAAGATTATATGTGTGAAAGTTAGAGTGAATACCTGATGCTCAGCAAGATCAACCGCAGGCAATGGAAACTCACAAAACTCACATGTTACAATCCTCTTGGGGCAGATTTCTCCTTTATGACTGTCAAAGATCTCACGTTCTATGGTCTCTTTGCACATCGAGCATGGTAGCTTCAAACATAAAAGAAAGTAGGTCATTCCGGTCATCTACCAGCCTTAAAACCCAATATGCAAATACCAATGCTATAACCGTAATATGAAACTATGGATATACAAATTATCAACATATCTGTAAGTCACACTAGACAATATATAGACTTTACATGGAGCTAGCGAGGAGAAGTTCTTCTAATCAAAGATGCTAGTCGTAGAAGATAATCAAACAGAAAACAGTTTGAAGATCAGCTTACCGGAGCATGTGTGTTCAAGAAGTGTTCCNTGTTACAATCCTTTTGGGGCAGATTTCTCCTTTATGACTGTCAAAGATCTCACGTTCTATGGTCTCTTTGCACATCGAGCATGGTAGCTTCAAACATAAAGAAAGTAGGTCATTCCGGTCATCTACCAGCCTTAAAACCCAATATGCAAATACCAATGCTATAACTGTAAATATGAAACTATGGATATACAAATTATCAACATATCTGTAAGTCACACACTAGACAATATATAGACTTTACATGGAGCTAGCGAGGAGAAGTTCTTCTAATCAAAGATGCTAGTCGTAGAAGATAATCAAACAAAAAACAGTTTGAAGATCAGCTTACCGGAGCATGTGTGTTCAAGAAGTGTTCCTCAGCATGCTTCTTTGGTACCATATCACCACAGATCTTACATTTTTCTAGATTCCGGGCACAATGTACACGATGCAGATCGATATTTTGTGAGGGAATATCTCTGTCGCTGAAAAAACATTAGGGTTGTTATATATCAGTACTCTAAGCTTAATTACGGGATCAACAATCTAAACAGATGCTACCATGGAGCATACAAAAGGAATTGCGTTTAGGGGTCCCAATTCAAAAATTCCCAAAAGGTCTCAGCATACTTGCGACTAGAACGACTAAACAAAACACACATAGCCTTGTATAACGTACACAAACCATCAATGCACAGATAGATCAAAATCTTATACACACCAGGAAGCTAATGCATATATAAACTAACACTCAAGAACTATGGAGGCAGCCCTCGGAAGAATATGACTATGTAAACAAGATTTAGACAGTATTAGAGAAAATAATAATATAAAGGGATATAAAAGTTGTAGCACATAGACTTGCTTCTCAACTTTGGTCCCTTTCTTTCCAANCGAGGGAATATCTCTGTCGCTGAAAAAACATTAGGGTTGTTAAATATCAGTACTCTAAGCTTAATTACGGGATCAACAATCTAAACAGATGCTACCATGGAGCATACAAAAGGAATTGCGTTTAGGGGTCTCAATTAAAAAATTCCCAAAGGTCTCAGCATACTTGAGACTAGAACGACTAAACAAAGCACACATAGCCTTGTATAACGTACACAAACCATCAAAGCACAGATAGATCAAAATCTTATACACACCAGGAAGCTAATGCATATATAAAGTAACACTCAAGAACTATGGAGGCAGAATATGACTATGTAAACAAGATTTAGACAGTATCTGAGAAAATAATAATATAAAGGGATACAAAAGTTGTAGCACATAGACTTGCTTCTCAACTTTGGTCCCTTTCTTTCCAAGTACAAGGATGAAAACAGAACCTAAATTACAATCCAGATCAAAGTAACTGAATAGTCTAGGAATTTTTGTCAAAACACCAAATAAACATAATCAATTCCACAGCCATGAATATGAATGTAGAGACAGTGACAAAGAAACAAAAAAATCAACCTTGTAGTAGGTNTAAAACAAAAAAAATCAACCTTGTAGTAGGTGACCAAATCAAACCAACTCTTTTGCAAAAAATGGATTGTATATCATAAAATTCCCCAATCCAACCATCCAGTTTCTAATCACCGACACAANGAAACAAAAAAATCAACCTTGTAGTAGGTGACCAAATCAAACCAACTCTTTTGCAAAACATGGATTATATATCATAAAATTCCCCAATCCAACCATCCAGTTTCTAATCACCGACACAAAATACAGCTGATCCCACATGTACATCTAAAGATTGTGTTGGAACCAAACTGAATCACACAGCTCATAAACATCTTAAATCGGACACAAATGTTGTCACCAGCAATCACCGACTAATTCCCAAATTTTCACTACCAAAAACCGAACCAGAGATGTAATAATCGAACAACGATCAACAAAGAAAACCCATCAAAGAAACCAATCAATAAGTCCAAATAAACCCATCGCCTTATAATAATACTCCGATCAAANTTAAATCACACAGCTCACAAAAATCTTAAATCGGACACAAATGTTGTCACCGGCAATCACCGACCAAATCCCAAATTTTCACTACCAAAAACCGAACCAGAGAGATGTAGTAATCGAACAACGATCAACAAATAAAACCCATCAAAGAAACCAATCAATAAGTCCAAATAAACCCATCGCCTTATAATAATACTCCGATCAAATTAAGAAAATGAGACCCAGAAAAGAAATCAAATCGGTTTTGGTAATCAAAACGTACCAGTGGTTGCATACGATGGTGATTTCTCCAGTAGCAGTCTCCATCGTGAATAGATTGAACAGTAACAGATCAGAGAGCTAAAAGAAAGAAGCGAAATTTTGGAATCAGGAAATTAAAAAGCACGGATCTTTAACCTCGTTTTCTCGGGGATTTAGAGAGAGAGAGAGAGATAGGGTCCAATTTAATTATGTATGAATTATGAATATGGTTAGACCAAACCATTATCATACTCTAATGAATGACTTTACACGTCACTCCAAATTTGATAACACTATTACTAATGTCTTTGTATCCACGCTCCTCACAATTCTCGTTGTTATTACACGCGCCAGATTTATGATTCTTTTTGTCAAATTATTTTATTTTTATCAAATACTATTTTTTGATTAAATACCTTCAAATAAAAACATCACTTTCCAATATGTGATTTAAAAAAAAAATAATAATTGTAAAAAAGACTTTTCTAACATCCATACCATTATCNATTTTGTCAAAATATTTTATTTAAAAAAATAAAAAAATAAAAATAATTGAAAAAAGAGTTTTCTAATATCCATACCATTATCAATAAGAGGCATAGCACGTTCGAACAAGTGGCCTTTAGATAGTTTGTTCCAGCTACAACAACTTGCTTATAGTAAGAAAAGAGAACTAGCTCTGTCACAAACATATGTTTTCCATTACTCAAAACCTGAATCGAAGAGACCACCTCCATTGCCTAACATATGAATTCTCTCAGTCATATCAAATTGACACCTTGTGANAAATCGGAAGAGACCAACTCCATTGCCTAACATATGAATTCTCTCAGTAACAATCCAAAGATATAATTTTCATCACCGACTTTTCGCCCAAGTCATATCAAATTGACACCTTGTGAGCTATGGAAATGCAAACGATTAAGAAATTTCGTACTCAAACGATCATGACCTAAATTCATTTGAAGATTNGAATCGAAGAGACCACCTCCATTGCCTAACATATGAATTCTCTCAGTCATATCAAATTGACACCTTGTGAGCTATGGAAATGCAAACGATTAAGAAATTTCGTACTCAAACGATCATGACCTAAATTCATTTGAAGATTTAATTTGATTACCAATGCAAATCTGAGAGAAATGGCAATGAAGGAGAAAGAGAAATGAGAACAAACTAATTAGCTCCACTTGCTTGCACTACAGTATTCGTTGTGTTGTGCATTGACTCATGGNAATTTCGTACTCAAACGATCATGACCTAAATTCATTTGAAGATTTAATTTGATTACCAATGCAAATCTGAGAGAAATGGCAATGAAGGAGAAAGAGAAATGAGAACAAACTAAGCTCCACTTGCTTGCACTACAGTATTCGTTGTGTTGTGCATTGACTCATGGTAACTGTTTTTTATGTTTGCACTAGGTACTGGAGCCAACGAGAACACTTGATCACATACATGTCTCATTCTAAGTCCAACGGAAAGGTACCACAGCAGATTTTTCCCTCCTCCTTTTTATCCTGATGGAAGCGTAAAGGGAGAGTTTGATGATATAAGACTTTCTTTTAAGACAAAGACATATGATTATGCTTTGTTTTCCTATTTGAATTGTTGGCTTTGAGTTTCTCTTGTTCCTTTGAATGCCTTTTGATAAGCTAGATCTGATTAAAAGTTTAACAAAATTTATCATGCTTCTATTTTTTTTTTAAACTGTGTTCGACAAGATTTATTTGCTTTTCTTCATTTCTATATATGTTTGGTGTGGACTAGGAGTTGTGGTGTACCTTTCATTTGTGTAAATTTTTGTTAAATGTAAGAAATCATTTCTCTGTCCAGGGGTAAAACTCTTAAACAGATCATGTAGATGTGAATGTTTCCGAATCCAGCCCAAACATTTTACCCCTGGACAGAGAAATGATTTCTACATTTAACAAAAATTTACACAATGAAAGGTACACCACAACTCCTAATCCACATCTGGACACAGGCCCGACCCTAGACTAAAACAAAAAAACAGAGATTTTGGGCTGGACATCTCCTAGTCCACACCTGGACATCTACATGATCTGTTTAAGAGGACTGGGAGCGTATGCCATACCGTTTGATTATGCTTTGTTTCTCTGCTCATTAAGACAAAAGACATATGGTGTATCTGATTATGCTTTGTTTCTCTGCTCATTAAGACAAAAGACATATGGTGTATCTGATTATGCTTTGTTTCTCTGCTCATTAAGACAAAAGACATATGGTGTATCTGATTATGCTTTGTTTCTCTGCTCATTAAGACAAAAGACATATGGTGTATCTGATTATGCTTTGTTTCTCTGCTCATTAAGACAAAAGACATATGGTGTATCTGATTATGCTTTGTTTCTCTGCTCTTTAAAACAAAAGACATATGGTGATTATGTTTTGTTTCTTTGCTTCTATATACTTAGGCCCTAACTGATTTAGCATTTAGAAAGCCAGAAGTACAATCAAATGGAGTTGGCTGAATTAGATACATAACTATTTTCTGTCATGCATTCTTTGAAACAATAATTAGTTTAGCGTTTGCCTTTTGGTTTCAAGAGACACTCTCTATTACTAAATTATCTCTATTACTAAATTAACTTGATTCTCCTCCACAAAACGTAGCAAAACTTTTTATTTCACAGCCACAGGCTATACCGTAAAAAGCTTTTTTTTTTAGATTATCGACTAATCTCTATTACATATGATTTTTTGATTCGATCAATCAAATGAACCCCAGATCTAGTGCAGAGATCTTTAAACCCAATCAATAGGTTAAAGGGCTTCCACCAACAAGCTTCTTTAATCCTTCTCTTTTGCTTACATTTCTAGAGTAATTAATGTGTTATCGTCTAATTCGAATCATGTTGCTGAAAATCAAAATAAATAGTAACTAAAGATATGAAACGTGAACTCTACAAAATTGGAAATTTATTGTAATCAATTATTAATTTAACCGTATAATATAAACTAATAGGTCTATAAAAATTTATTTACCACTTTGTAGTAAGTTCTGTGATAAATTCCTATAATATTATACAAGATATTGTTTGTCATTATAACAACTTTTTTTAAAGAGAGAATGACAAATATACCCAANATAATTCAAATATTTGATTTTGCAATTTAGTGGATTAAAATTTGTTTCCAAAGCAATGTCATTTAATTTTATTTTTTTAAAAGTACATAATATAAAAATTATAACGATTATTTAGAATGTAATCTTAGAATTGATTTGCATTTTTTTAAGTTGTTTTCCAGAACGAATATTGTCAAGGTTTTTTTGTTTTCATTAAACTTTTAAATAAACTAGCCATCTTTCTACAATTTGGATCGAAAAGTTTCTTAGTATATTTTCACTCAATTTGTTTATATTTTCGTAGATTCTATTGGTTCATCCTTCTACTTTTTTGGCAATTAATTATTTCCATAACTTTTTCAATATTCGTTTCCATATAAGAAGAATAGGAAAAATCAGAACCGACATTATAAAAAAAGGGACAAGAAAAAAAAATCAGAACCGACTAGTTTAAATTCGATTCCTTCTTTTTTTGGCATTAAAAACTAATTTATCAAAATCAAAAATTAAATAAACTAGTAATTTTGGATTCAGAATACTCAATACAATATTCACTCAATTTATATCTTGGTGGATTCGGGATAATGAATAATTCATATCATTGTTTCCATAAATTTGATCAAAATTAATTTACCATAATAAAAGATAAATCATAACCGACTCTAGTTTTTTCCTTTAATTGTTTTATCAGAACCGACTTGTATCTCCATAAAACGTTTTCTAAGGCTACTCACTTTCAGTCAACTTCTTCAAGTTCAATCATCCTATTTTGCTTTCTTGTTTGTAATCGTAAGTTTACCTTTTGTTTCTTTTAGATTATCTTTTTCCGATTCAAAATTTTCCTTTTAATTAGTTTATTCAGTTCACGATTTAACAATTGTTCAGTTTTGTAAAACCTAATTTCAGAAGCCTGTGCCATGGATTCAACACTCAAAAACTCAAGCAGTGATGCGTCCATGGATTCAGCACTCAAAAACACAAGCAGTGATGCGTCCATGGATTCAACACTCAAAAACTCAAGCAGTGATGATGAGGGGTGGACAGTGGTACCCACTCGTAAAGCAAGAGAAGATTCAAAACCTAGAAACGGCCAAGAAATAGGAAGAACACCGAACGGTGCAAACCCTAGACGTGGTCAGGAAGAAAGAAGAGCACCCAACGGTCCGAACCCTAGACGCTTTCAAGAAGAAAGCAGAACGCTGAACGGTCTGAACCCTAGACGTGGTCAGGAAGAAAGAAGAGCACCCACCGGTCCGAACCCTAGACGTGTTCAAGAAGAAAGCAGAACACTGAACGGTCCGAACCCTAGACATGGTCAAGAAGAAAGAAGAACGCCTAACCCTAACCCTAGACGTGGTCAAGAAGAAAGAAGAGCGCCTAAACCTAGACAGAGTCTTTTCCCACGATGGACACCAAAGGATCTCAAATTTGATCCAGAGAGGCAAACAAAACTGCTACAGAAGATGGAGTGCTCTATTTGGAAGATCAGGGCATCAAACTTTTACACAACATTCTTCGACCAGCTCAAGTCTCCTGAGGTTTCCGAGCAGTTTCGCCTCCTATTAGGCTCTGAGAAACAGCTCCAGATGGTGATCTACGGTCTAGGAAACATCGAGGCGCATCGACCTAATTCAAGGATTCAGCTGAGCATTGCACTCTCTATGAAGAGAGAGTTCAATTGGATTGGTGAGATTCAAGTATTCGATCCATCCCTCTCGGCAACAGAGTGTAGTGTTATCGAAACTCTGGGATGCACCGTTCTATCAGAGAATGAGTATGCTCGTAGGGTAGCTTTGAAGCCAACTATTTTCTTCATGCCAAGATGTAGCGTTGTTATGTACAACAACCTCTTGCAAGCAAACTGGAGCAACGGTGGATTGTCCAAGATTGCATTGTTAGGGAACTGCTTAAAGAAGGAGGGTTGGTATGGACCACAACACGCTCTCGAAGAAATCACAGCTGCACGAAGTAGAATCACACACGCTTTCGTGGTTGAGAAGGCAACAGGTGATTTTGGAGCTTTTGATGATATAAGCTGGCAATTTTTCGGTCCCGGTGTAGATACAGAGCTGCCAGTTTTCGATTTTGATCTGTTTCCTCCTTTGAACAAATGATGTTGTTGTTGTGTATCATTGGCTCATTGCAGTCAATTCTTGTTTGCTTTTTCATGATTTTAATGCAAGCCTCGTCTTCTTTTTATCTCAATAATTTCGATATGCTTCAATCATCAANCTTTTTATCTCAATAATTTCGATATGCTTCAATCATCAATTATACTCTGAAAAAGTGGATTAATTATGTTTTATCACAAACTTTAAATGTTTAACCCTAGCTTGAAGTCCAAGGAGGAAGAGCTAATACTCCTTAACAAATTGAGTGGGCTTGATTTTTAGGATTACTCGCTTAATTTTATTATTTATTGCTAATTTATTAATTATTTATATGATGAAAAAACTGTAATTCAACTAAAATTTTGAAACCATAATGGACACGCAAAATTTATATTATTCAAATGTACAATTAGACATTCTACATCCAACTTTGTCATGTAAGAAATTATAATTAATATTGTAGACATTGGGTTAACAATATTTGCTTTATCAACTCTCTCATATCTTCAAAAACCTTTTTCTTTCTCGATTTGTACTTTTCAAAAAAAAAAAA